>JBBDGP010003609.1:0-297500 GCA_037952835.1 Lithobates septentrionalis
AGGGTAACTTTAGATTGGGGGGCGCCCGATTTTTGTCTTGCCTAGGGCAGCACAAAACTAAAATACACCACTGGTTACAGCAAACAGTCTTAACCCTTTGATCGCCCCTGATGTTAACCCCTTCCCTGCCAGTGTCATTGGTACAATGACAGTGCATATTTTTAGCACCGATCACTCCGCTTTGTCCGCTGCAAAATCGCAGTCCCACTATAAGTCACTGATCGCCGCCATTGCTAGTAAAAAATGTATAAAAAAATAAAAATTCCATAAATCTATCACATAGTTTGGTTTGCGCAAAAGTTATAGTATCTACAATCAATATACGCTTATTGGTATTTTTTTTTACCAAAAACATGTAGCAGAACAAATATTGGCCTGAATTGATAAAGAAATTAGATTTTTTTTTTTTTTTTTTTTTTTTTTGGAGGGGGGGGGGGGGGGTTGGAATGTTGTATAGCAAAAATTAAGAAACATAGCTTTTTTTTTTTTTTTTAAATTGTTGGTATTTTTTTTTTTTTATATCACAAAAAATAAAAACCGCAGAGGTGATCAAATACCACCAAAAGAAATCTCTATTTGTGGGAAAAAAAGGACACACATTATATTTGGGTACAACGTCTCACGAATGCGTAATTGTCTGTTGAACTAACGCAGTGCCGTATCGCAAAAAATGGCCTGGTCATTAAGGGGGGTAAATCCTTCTGGTACTGAAGCGGTTAAAGCAGTAAACACTTTTTTTTTTGTTCGTTCCTTAAGACCCAGGGGTCTCCACACTAAAGCCCGTGGGCCGCATACTGTATGATTTTATCCAGCCCACAGCTGATGTGCACATTCTCTGCTCTGATGGGGACCCCGATGTAAGAGTTACTCTGATTGGGACTCTGATTGGGACCCTGATGTAAGAGGGACCCTGATGTAAGAGGGACTCTGATGGGGACCCTGATGTAAGAGGGACTCTGATGGGGACCCTGATGTAAGAGGGACTCTGATGGGGACCCTGATGTAAGAGGGACTCTGATGGGGACCCTGATGTAAGAGGGACTCTGATGGGTACCCTGATGTAAGAGGGTCTCTGATGGGGACTCTGATGTAAGAGGGACTCTGGGGACCCTGATGTAAGAGGGACTCTGATTGGGACCCTGATGTAAGTGGGACTCTGATGGGGACCCTGATGTAAGAGGGACTCTGATGGGGACCCTGATGTAAGAGGGACTCTGATGGGGACCCTGATGTAAGAGGGACTCTGATGGGGACCCTGATGTAAGAGGGACTCTGATGGGGACCTTGATGTAAGAGGGACTCTGATGGGGACCGTGATGTAAGAGGGTCTCTGATGGGGACCGTGATGTAAGAGGGACTCTGATGGGGACCCTGATGTATGAGGGACTCTGATGGGGACCCTGATGTATGAGGGACTCTGATGGGGACCCTGATGTAAGAGGGACTCTGATGGGGACCGTGATGTAAGAGGGTCTCTGATGGGGACCGTGATGTAAGAGGGACTCTGATGGGGACCCTGATGTATGAGGGACTCTGATGGGGACCCTGATGTATGAGGGACTCTGATGGGGACCCTGATGTAAGAGGGACTCTGATGGGGACCCTGATGTAAGAGGGACTCTGATGGGGACCCTGATGTAAGAGGGACTCTGATGGGGACCCTGATGTAAGAGGGACTCTGTTGGGGACCCTGATGTAAGAGGGAATCTGATGGGAACCCTGCTAAAAGTAGGACCCTGATGTAAAGAGGGACTCTGATGAAAGGTGAGACTCTGATGTCGCTTCTAATATAGGGAGGGTCTCTGAAGTAAGGGGGGGGGGGGTAGGGGCTCTGGTGTGGGCTTTCATGTAATGAGGGAGTCTGATGGAGACCCTAATGTAAGGAGGGCTTCTGATATGGACTCGGATGTAAGGGGGGGACTCTGATGTGGACTCTAATGTAAGGAGGGACTCTGATGGGGACCTTGATTTAAGGAGGGGCTCCTTGATGTGGATTCTGGTGTAAGGGGGGTATCCAATGTAAGGTGGGACCCTGATGTGGACTCTGTTAAAAGTAGGACCCTCATATAAGGGGGGGATGCTGCTGTGGACTCTGACATAAGAAAGACTCTTGTATAAAGGGAAGTTCCAATGGGGAATGTATGGGGATTTTTTAAAGGAGACCCGAATGTAAGTAGAGACTCTAATGGGGACTCTGATGTAAGGGGGGGACTCTGTGGATTCTGATGTAAGGGGGGACTCTGTGGATTCTGATGTAAGGGGGGGACTCTGCTGGGATAAATGGGATTCTAGAAATAGGTGCCTGGGGTCACCTCAGAAGTGCCCCTGGAAAAAGGGAGAAAGATTTGGACTATCTCGGTACCTCAAGGACGTAGACAAGGATATGTATAGTTTTATGTTTAAAAAAAAAATGTAATAATTCTGATGAGAACGGTGCAGACTGAATATATTTTTGTTTGATCTTCATGAAAGTATAACTGAAGGCAAAACTATTTTATTTTTATTTATTTTATTTTTTTTGGATAGAGTGGGGAGAGATTTCCGGTTATTCATTGAGCTGCTTAAAGCTTTGTGCGACTCCAAAGTCATGCAATGGGTCCAGGCTTCTACTCACTCTGATGGCAACACCCTTGACCTTGTATTCTCCTACCTATGCACTCCATGCAACCTCTCCAACAATCCTTTTCCTCTCTCTGATCACCACCTTATTAGTTTCTCTCTCTCTCTCTGTCTTCCACCACCTTTCCCTCCAATCGCCTAACAATCACCCGTAGAAACCTTCGCCACTTCAACCCTTCTCTCTATTGCTACTGACCACCTCCTATGACAAAATCTCACCCCTGTCCTGTCCCAACCTAGCCACAACAAATCCCTGTCTTCAAACCTGAACGAGCTCGCCCCCCTCACTACATACAGTAGTGAGGCTGCCTCACTTTGATAGACGACTGGATGACCACTAGCTCTCCTAAACTCAACGGATCAAAAACCGAGCTTCTTCTCCTACACGCAAATCAAAATTCCAAAACTAAGACCCCATGGACACCACCCACCATCTTTGGACAGACCATCTCTCCAAGCACCAAAGCCACGAGTCTCGGAGTCATTTTCGACTCAGAAATGTCGATGGAAGCACAAATAGGATCAGTAGTCAGCCAATCTCACCATCTCCTCCGCCTGCTACGTAGACTCATCCCCTTCGTCCCAGAAGAGGACAAAGCAGCAGTAGTTGGAACAATCATCAATTCCAGACTTGACTACGCAAACTCCCTCTACATAGGACTACCCCAATATCAGCTTGCGCGCTTGCAACTCATCCAAAACACGGCGGCAAGACTGTTAACAGGAAAAAAACCATGGGAATCCTTCTCTCCATCCCTGAGGAGCCTACATTGGCTAACCGTAAAGAACCGAATTACCTTCAAGACCCTCTGCCTCACCCACAAATGTATACAAGGAAACGCTCCTCAATACCTCCGCGAGAAAATAAAGCACTATACACCCAATCGCAGTCTTCGATCTTCAAACCAAAACCTCTTCCTTATTCCAAAAACCCGCTACAAAACAAAAGGAGAACGAAGATTCGCAGTCCAAGGACCACGGTTATGGAACGCTCTACCTACTCCCATCCGCATGGAAGAAAACCATCAGGCCTTCAGGAAGAAACTCAAGACCTACCTCTTTTAAGAAGCTGGACAACACAGGAGAGATCTAGCGCCTTGAGGCGATTCAGTTCGCATTTGCAGCGCTATACAAATCATTCATTCATTCATTCACAGAATCAGGCCTTGACCCCCTACAACCCTGGCAAACAGATGACACCAGAAGTCTCAAACGTAGCCATGCTCTTGAGCGTCTGTGGCATAAGACTTATGGGGGGGGTACACACGGTCGGACTTTCCGACAACAAAACCGCTGAGTTTTGTTCGAAGGTTGTCTTGCATACACGCGGTCACACAAATGTTGGCCAACAATTACGAACGTAGTGACGTACAAGACGTACGGCGATCCGATTAAAAAGGAAGTTCAATAGTCACGCGCCACCCTTTGGGCTCCTTTTTGCTAATGTTGTGTTTGGTGAGAATTGATTCCGAGCATGCGTGGACTTGTGTGCGACGGACTTGTGTACACGCGATCCGAAAGTCCGACAACAAAACTTTGTTGGCGGGAAAATTTGAGAACCCGCTAGCCAAAATTCCGACAACAAATGTTCGATGGAGCCTACACACGGTCGGACTTTCCGCCAACAAGCTCACATCCAACATTTGGTGTCAGAAAATCTGATCGTGTGTACGGGGCATAAGTCTCTCAAAGACTTCAACCAGTACAAATCTGCACTCCAAAAATACAATTCTTGCCTCCACACTGCCAAGCAGACCTATTTTATCAATCTAATAAACACCTTCTCATCCAGTCCCCGTCAACTCTTCTCTACCTTTTAACTCTCTAGTTTGTCCTCCACTGCCTCCACCCACTAACTCACTCACTGCCCAAGTGATCGCTACTCGCTTTCAAAATAAGATTAATTCAATTAGTGATGAAATCTCAACTCTACAGGTATCTCCCCCACTTAACTCCCCATGTCAACAGGTAGAATTAACACTCCCCTTATTCAAACTTGCTACTATAGACGAAGTTGCTAAACTCATTTCCAACGCCCACCTAACCACCTGTCCCCTGGACCCTATTCCCTCTCAAATACTACGGTCACCCTCTGACTCCATCCTACACTCTCTAACCCACATCTTCAATCTCTCCCTCTCTTCTGGCACCTTCCCCATCGCTCTAAAACATGCACTGGTTACCCCCATACTTAAAAAGACGTCCTTGGACCCTACCAATCTTAACAATCTACGCCCTATCTCCTTGCTCCCCTTTTCCTCTAAACTCCTTGAACGTCTGGTCTACAACCAACTCGGTGACCACCTCATTAAGAATAACCTTTTTGATTCCCTTCAATCTGGATTTCGCCCTCAACACTCCACAGAAACTGCTCTTCTAAAACTCACAAATGACTTAGTAACAACGGACACTATTCTGTACTCCTATTTCTGGACCTTTCGGCTGCCTTTGATAGGGTTGACCACCCCCTCCTGCTCAATAAACTTTACTCCCTCGGTCTCCATAACTGCGCTCTTCGGTGGCTCTCATTCTACCTATCCCACCGCCCCTTCAGTGTCACCTACAATTCTACCTCCTCCTCTCCCCTTCGTTTCTCCGTTGGGGTCCCCCAAGGTTCTGTTCTTGGACCTCTCCAATCTACACCTCCTCCCTGGGTCAGCTGATAGCCTCCCTTGGTTTCCAATATCATTTCTTCGCTAATAACATCCACATCTATCTCTCCACCCCTCAGCTCATTCCATCAGTCTCCTCACGCATCTCTAACTTACTAACAGACATAACTGTCTGGATGTCACCCCACTTTCTCAAACTCAACTTGTCCAAAACTGAGCTCCATGATATTTCCTCCCCCACGTGTCTCTTCCCCTGACTTCTCTGTCAAGAACAATGGCACAACCATCCACCCATCCCCGCATGTCAGGGTGCTCGGTGTTATCCTGGATTCTGAACTATCCTTTTGGCCCCACATCCAATCCCTTTCCAAAGCTTGCCACCTCAACCACCGCAACATCTCCAAACTACGTCCCTTCCTAACCAATTAAACTACAAAGCTCCTAATTCACTCCCTGGTCATCTTTCACCTTGACTACTGCAACTCCCTCCTCATTGGCTTACCTTTAAATAGGCAATCCCAGCTTCAGCCCATCATGAATGCCGCTGCCAGGCTCATCCACCTTACAAACCGCTCAGCGTCTGCTACCCCTCTCTGCCAATCCCTCCATTGGCTGCCACTCTCCCAATGATTTCAATTCAAAATACCAACAATAACTTACAAAGCCGTCCACAACTCTGCCCCCAGCTACATCACTAAGCTAGTCTCTAAATACCAATCAAATCGTCCTCTTCGTTCCTCCCAAGACCTCCTGCTCTCTAGCTCCCTCATCTCCTCCTCCCAAACCCACCTTCAGGACTTCTCCCGAGCCTCTCCCATCCTTTGGAATTCCCCACCCCAATCTGTGCGACTATCTCCAACTCTATCCACTTTTAGGCGATCACTGAAAACTTTTCTCTTCAGAGAAGCCTACCCTGCCTCCGCGTAACAACTGTACTTTCATTTTCTTCATTAGATCATCCCCCACAGTTATTACCATTTGCATCACTTGACCCTCCCTCTTAGATTGTAAGCTCCAATGAGCAGGGCCCTCTGATTTCTCCTGTATTGAATTGTATTGTCTGCCCCAACGTTGTAAAGTGCTGCGCAAACTGACAGCGCTATATAAATCCTAAAAAAAAAAATATATATTTATTTTTTTATAGATATGTAAATATAACACAAAGGGGTTATATATATATATATATATATAAAAGGAAAATGAGAGCAAGGTGTGTACAAGGGGAGGGGAGGGAGGCCAATATCCTAGTGAATTGAACTATAAAGAGAAATATGCACTAGGTGTGCATTTTGGGTCGCCCTTAATGGATATTGTTGGCCAAAAGTGAGTATTAAATCTCATAGATTGTTATGTATAAAAGCGCACTAGAGTGCCATCTTTATTAAACACATTCAATACATAAAAAAAGGGGGTAACAGTAAGAATTACAATTGTATAAAGTGCAAATACAAACACTGTACATTCGCTTGCATATAGAGGATAAAGCACCCGTGTGCCTACAGCCCGCAGCCTGTATGTGGAGAATCAGGCGGATGAGGTGTATGGCATGTACCCGACATGTTTCGGAGATAGGTATGTATTACTCCTTCATCAAGGGATTTATGATTAGGTGCTCAAATCTATCTGTAAATATCAAAGAACAAAAAAATAATAATAAAAAATATCTGTGTCGTCGTAAATTATATACGACTGCATTTTTGCAATATATGCGATTTTAGTAATTATTGAAAGAAATAGTATAGGGAAAGTCTAATATGGACTAGTTATACTTACATCAATCTGATTCATAAGGACAAAAAACAGCGATAAAAACAATGAAAGTGGAAGCAGGCTGGCTTCTGGTTCACATAACACAGGGTGGGCAACCAGGAGTGTGATGCAGAGCGTTGCAGCACTTTCACAAGGGATGACCGATGGAGATCTGTGTGTTTAAAAAGTGATGTTTGTAAGTATACAAGGCATATAATTAAGCCAATGCTCTGCTGAAGGATAAAATAGTCATTCAGCTGTGGTTAAAAAGAAAAGTAGGTATGTAAAGTAAGTGTTCAAATAGTCTGGAGCAAAGTATCCTTTTACATTACCTTGTGGCTATTTGATAATCTCTCAAGACTCAGACCTCCAGGCAGCAGTTCAAAAGACTGACAAATGCCCAAGGAGTGTCTGTGTTTTAAATAGGACAACTGATTGGACATCAGCCAATCAGTGTCCACTCCACATAATCAGCTGCAAAATTAGCAGCCATGTGTGGAGATCGGGCATCCCCCAGACGACGAGGCGCGCGGCGTAGCCACGCCCACAGGGGCGTGATGACGTCACGCGTCTCGACGTCACCGGCGGGTATGCGGTCCCGGCGCGATTAACGAAAGCCACACCGGGAACCGTACGAGAGTGTGGACGAGCTCTCGTACGGTTCCCGGTGTGGCTTTCGTTAATCGCGCCGGGACCGCATACCCGCCGGTGACGTCGAGACGCGTGACGTCATCACGCCCCTGTGGGCGTGGCTACGCCGCGCGCCTCGTCGTCTGGGGGATGCCCGATCTCCACACATGGCTGCTAATTTTGCAGCTGATTATGTGGAGTGGACACTGATTGGCTGATGTCCAATCAGTTGTCCTATTTAAAACACAGACACTCCTTGGGCATTTGTCAGTCTTTTGAACTGCTGCCTGGAGGTCTGAGTCTTGAGAGATTATCAAATAGCCACAAGGTAATGTAAAAGGATACTTTGCTCCAGACTATTTGAACACTTACTTTACATACCTACTTTTCTTTTTAACCACAGCTGAATGACTATTTTATCCTTCAGCAGAGCATTGGCTTAATTATATGCCTTGTATACTTACAAACATCACTTTTTAAACACACAGATCTCCATCGGTCATCCCTTGTGAAAGTGCTGCAACGCTCTGCATCACACTCCTGGTTGCCCACCCTGTGTTATGTGAACCAGAAGCCAGCCTGCTTCCACTTTCATTGTTTTTATCGCTGTTTTTTGTCCTTATGAATCAGATTGATGTAAGTATAACTAGTCCATATTAGACTTTCCCTATACTATTTCTTTCAATAATTACTAAAATCGCATATATTGCAAAAATGCAGTCGTATATAATTTACGACGACACAGATATTTTTTATTATTATTTTTTTGTTCTTTGATATTTACAGATAGATTTGAGCACCTAATCATAAATCCCTTGATGAAGGAGTAATACATACCTATCTCCGAAACATGTCGGGTACATGCCATACACCTCATCCGCCTGATTCTCCACATACAGGCTGCGGGCTGTAGGCACACGGGTGCTTTATCCTCTATATGCAAGCGAATGTACAGTGTTTGTATTTGCACTTTATACAATTGTAATTCTTACTGTTACCCCCTTTTTTTATGTATTGAATGTGTTTAATAAAGATGGCACTCTAGTGCACTTTTATACATAACAATCTATGAGATTTAATACTCACTTTTGGCCAACAATGTCCATTAAGGGCGACCCAAAATGCACACCTAGTGCATATTTCTCTTTATAATATATATATATATATATATATATATATATATATATATATATATATATATATATATACTCGGGTCATACTCGGGTCAATACGTTTTCCCATTTTTTGTGGTAAAATAGGGCCTCGACTTATACTTGTGTATATACGGTGTATATATATATATATATATATATATATATATATATATATATATACACACGCTCACACATAAAAAAAAAAAGTTACATATACACACACACACATACTGTAATATATATATATATTACAGTATGTGTGTGTGTATATATGTAAGTTTTTTTTTATGTGTGTATATATATATATATATATATATATATATATATATATTTATAACCCCTTTGTGTTATATTTACATATCTTTAAAAAAAAAAATATATATATATATATAGTGCATATAAATAATTATCTATGATTTTATATATATATATATATATATATATATATATATATATATATATATATTTTTTTTTTTTTTTTAAAGATATGTAAATATAACACAAAGGGGTTATAAATATATATTTATAACCCCTTTGTGTTATATTTACATATCTTTAAAAAAAAAAAAAAAAAAAAAAATATATATATATATATATATATATAATCATAGATAATTATTTATATGCACTATATATATATATATATATATATATATATATATATTTTTTTTTTTTAAAGATATGTAAATATAACACAAAGGGGTTATATATATATATATATATATATATATATATATATATATATATATATATATATATATATATATATATATATATATATATATATATATATATATATATATATATATATATATATATATATATATATATATATATATATATGCACGCTCACACATAAAAAAAAAATATAAATAAAATATAAAGTATAATCTCCTAAGCCCTATACATGAATATCCGGCCTTCCTAGCATGAATAAAGCATCACACACAAAACTTCCTTTCATTCATGTCAGCATCTGAGCTCCATTAAAGCAGTCATTGTGGGATTATGGTCAGGAGCCATCGGATGGTCAGTATACACAATGCTGTCCCCCTGATGGTCCGTCCCCTGACAAATGGGACTCGTTTGGACACCTATAATAGCACATTTATTATCTCACATTCCAAGAAAATGACATGGAAATAACACTTATGACATTTTGTTTAAAAAAAAAAAAAAAATGTTGTTTAAAAGCTGACATATACAGTACCTTGAAAAAGTATTCATACCCCTTGAAATTTTCCACATTTCGTCATGTTACAACCAAAAACTTTTTTTTTTTTATTTTATGTGATAGACCAACACAAAGTGGCACATAATTGTGAAAGGAAAATGAAAAATGGTTTTCAAATTTTTTTACAAATATGTGAAAAGTGTGGCGTGCATTTGTATTCAGCCCCCCCCGAGTCAATACTTTGTAGAAACGCCTTTCACTGCAAATACAGCTGCAAGTCTTTTTGGGGATGTCTCTACCAGCTTTGCACATTTTTGCTGTGAACAGCAATTTCCAAGTCTTGCCACAGATTCTCAATTGGATTTAGGTCTGGACTGTGACTGGGCCATTCTAACACATGAATATGCTTTGATTCTAAACCATTCCATTGTAGCTCTGGCTGTATGTTTAGGGTCGTTGTCCTGCTGGAAGGTGATCTTCTGCCCCAGTTTAAAGTCTTTTGAAGACTCAACAGGTTTTCTTCTAAGATTGCCCTGTATTTGGCTCCATCCATCTTCACATCAACTCTGACCAGCTTCCCTGTCTGTGCTGAAGAAAAGCATCCCCACACCATGATGCTGTCACCACCATGCTTCACGGTGGGGATGGTGTGGTCAGGGTGATGTGCAGTGTTAGTTTTCCGCCACACATAGGGTTTTGATTTTAGGCCAAAAAGGTTCAATGTTGGTCTCATTTGACCAGAGCACCTTCTTCCACATGTTTGCTGTGTCCTCCACATGGCTTCTCGCAAACTGTAAACGGGACTTCTTATGGCTTTCTTTCAGCAATGTCTTTCTTCTTGTCACTCTTCCATAAAGGGCAGTTTTGTGGAGAACACGACTAATAGTTGTCCTGTGGACAGATTCTCCCACCTGAGCTGTGGATCTCTGCACCTCCTCCAGAGTTACCATGGGCCTCTTGGCTGCTTCTCTGATTAATGTTTTCCTTGCCCGGCCGGTCAGTTTAGGTGGACGGCCATGTCTTGGTAGGTTTGCAGTTGTGCCATACTCTTTCCATTTTCTGATGATGGATTGAACAGAGCTCCGTGAGATGTTCAAAGCTAGGGATATTTTTTTTAGAACCCAACCCTGCTTTAAACTTCTCCACAACTTTCTCTCTGACCTGTCTGGTGTGTTCCTTGGCCTTCATGATGCTGTTTGTTCACTAAGGTTCTCTAACAAACCTCTGAGGGCTTGACAGAACAGCTGTATTTATACTGAGATTAAATTACACACCGGTTGACCCTATTGTCTAATTAGGTGACTTCTGAAGGCAATTGGTTCCACTAGATTTTAGTTAGGGGTATCAGAGTAAAGGGGAATGAATACAAATGTAAAGAAAATGCAGCATTGAAGTCTACTTGCGTGTGTTTATATACATACAGGTATGGGTGGCTTCACTTCTGTGCATTGCAAGAATGTGTTTATTTTTTTTGTTTCTCTGTTTGCTTTTAAGTTTTTTTTTTTTTTTGTTTTTTTTTGTCTGCCTTTATAAACTGTCTTCCATGTTAGCCTATGTGTCCATGCACGCATAGGCATATAGAGGCAGAAAATAAATATAATCACTTGCGCGTTCAGGAGAGGAGCAGTTCGGCAGAAAAAACACCTGATGCGCCTAAACACAAGGCGTGTTTACCTCTTGAGCATATATTCATTTCAGTGGCCAAAAAAACATAATATTATATCCAGTGGAATGAATGAATGCACAAACGCTTGATGTGTCAAAATGAGTTTGCAAAACGTGGTTTCAGGCATGTTCTTTACTCTGCTTTTCTCCTAGGAGGAAAAGGAGTTCAGAAGTGCTGGGCAAACACCCAGTGTGCATGAGGCATAAAGCCCATAGCACCCTCTAAAAACCACCCAAACCCTCTTGTGACCAGAGGTCTTTGAAGCTCAGGTGACTAGAGGCCTTTGAAGCTTAGGGGAACAGAGGTCTTTGAAGCTTAAGCGGCCAGAGGTCATTGACGCTTAGGCGGCCAGAGGTCATTGAAGCTTAGGCAGCCAGAGGTCATTGACGCTTAGGCGGCCAGAGGTCATTGAAGCTTAGGCAGCCAGAGGTCATTGAAGCTTAGGCGGCCAGAGGTCATTGAAGCTTAGGCAGCCAGAGGTCATTGAAGCTTAGGCGGCCAGAGGTCATTGAAGCTTGGGCGACGAGAGGTTTTTTGAAGCTTGGGCGACGAGAGGTTTTTTTGAATCTTGGGCGACGAGAGGTTTTTTTGAAGCTTGGGCGACCAGATGTTTTTTGAAGCTTGGGCGACCAGAGGTTTTTTGAAGCTTGGGCGACCAGAGGTTTTTTGAAGCTTGGGCGACCAGAGGTTTTTTGAAGCTTGGGCGACCAGAGGTTTTTTTGAAGCTTGGGCGACCAGAGGTTTTTTGAAGCATGGGCGACCAGAGGTTTTTTGAAGCTTGGGCGACCAGAGGTTTTTTGAAGCTTGGGCGACCAGAGGTTTTTTGAAGCTTGGGCGACCAGAGGTTTTTTGAAGCTTGGGCGACCAGAGGTTTTTTGAAGCTTGGGCGACCAGAGGTTTTTTGAAGCTTGGGCGACAAGAGGTTTTTTGAAGCTTGGGCGACCAGAGGTTTTTTGAAGCTTGGGCGACCAGAGGTTTTTTGAAGCTTGGGCGACCAGAGGTTTTTTGAAGCTTGGGCGACCAGAGGTTTTTTGAAGCTTGGGCGACCAGAGGTTTTTTGAAGCTTGGGCGACCAGAGGTTTTTTGAAGCTTGGGCGACCAGAGGTTTTTTGAAGCTTGGGCGACCAGAGGTTTTTTGAAGCTTGGGCGACCAGAGGTTTTTTGAAGCTTGGGCGAACAGAGGTTTTTTGAAGCTTGGGCGAACAGAGGTTTTTTGAAGCTTGGGCGACCAGAGGTTTTTTGAAGCTTGGGCGACCAGAGGTTTTTTTTTTTGTTTTTTTGTTTTTTTTTTGAAGCTTGGGCGACCAGAGGTGTTTTTGAAGCTTAGGCGTCCAGAGGTCATTGAAGCTTAGGCGGCTAGAGGTCATTGAAGCTTAGGCGGCTAGAGGTCATTGAAGCTTAGGCGGCTAGAGATCATTGAAGCTAAAGGTGGTCAGAGGTTTTTTGAAACTTAGGTGACCAGACCAAGTTTAGCAACGTCAGTGTGCATCTTTTGACTTAACAGCAACTTTAATTTTGTACTTTATCACCAGACCTCAGAACTAGGAACACACACAGATGTATATTCCTAGTGCTTAAAGAATAATTACCGGTCTTGTGGCAAGGGGTATTTTTCTTTATTGTGGTCACAGAGGGTAATTTTGTCCTTCTCATTGACTACAGTTTCTCAAATTCTCTTATTTATTATCCAATAGCATTTTTATTTGGGGAAATAACTTCTAATTTTTCTTCTCTCTACTACTCTGCTAGTAAGCTGGGACAGTGCCTTAGGTGCCATAGTTTGGGGAAAAATGTGTTGTTTTTTTAGTGACTTCAACAACTCCTTTTGAACAAAAAAAAACTGCTTTTCAAGTAGAGTAGATATTTTCTGTAATTAGACGATTGCTTTTCCTTATGAGAAATGGTCAGCATGTCTTTCATACTCCATGCTGGTGTACTGTGCTTCTTTTATTGCTGATGCATGACACAAGCAGTGATATCAGATCAAAGAAGCTTTGGTCCTTCAGCATGATTTCAAAGGAACAGAGAAATAGGAGGTCTGGATCAGGGAGTCCAATTTGTTTGGGCTCCAAAACAACATATGTATCCTAAAACGACCTTCGCTGATGGAGCTTAGAATTGCATGTGTTAACCAATGTTGCATCTTTGGCTGAGGTTTTCTGCAGGTCCAATAGTGCTGCAGTGTGCTGTCATTTTACCGTAGGCGTAACTTCTCCATAGGAGGAAAGTGTTGGTATTCTCTGATGCTTTGCTTGCTGCTGAATAGCACTTGTTTCCTTCTTGCCATATTTCGAGTGCTTCATGTAGTGACTGGATTGTTGAGTACACTATATAGGATGGAACATTTGTAGACACCTGACATAAACACCTATATGAGCTTAGATATAGGGTTAGCCTCTTTTGTGACCAAAAGATCCTTTGTTGTTCTGGAAAGACTTTTCACAAGATTTTGGATGGTGTCTGGGGGGATTTGTGCAACTTCGGCCAAGAGAGCATTTATATAAACTATATAGCCAAATGTTTGTGGACACTTGACTGTCAGACCTATATGAGCTTTGTAGACATCCTATTCCAAAACCTTGGCCATCAATGTGGAGTTGGCTCCCCTTTGTGGCTATAAGATGTTTTTTTATTTTTGCAATATTATGGAGGTCAGGTACTTATTTTGGATGTGATGACCTGATCCCAAATGTGTTCAGTAGGGTTGAGGTCAGGTATTGATGTTGGATTAGAAGACCCGATCCCAAAGGTTTTGAGTAGGGTCAAGTTCAGGTACCCAATGTTGCATGAGAAGACCCAATCTTTAAGTTGTTCAGTAGGGCTCAAGTCAGGTACTAATGTTGTATGAGAGAGCCTGATCCCAGAGGTGTTCAGTTGGGTTGACGTCAGGTATTGATGTTGGATGAGATGACCCGATCCCAAAGGTTTTCAATAAACTTGAGTTCGGCGGGACACTTTAAATTTATTTTTATTTTTTTGTTTATTATTTATTTTACCTTTTTTTTTTTTTTTTTTTTTTAATTTCTACACTGTCCTTTAAAAAAAATAATAAATTGGGTCACATGTATTCCTATTACAAGAAATGTAAACATCTCTTGTAATATAAAAAAAGACCTCAGATCCCATATTTACACAAAAATGTTGTCTTCTTTTTTTTTTGCAAGAAAAAAAAAAAATTCCCCTTTAAGACTTGGACGGAAGTGACGTTTGACGTCGCTCCAGTCATCCAATGGTATGGAGCCTAGCGGAGGCCATCTTTCCCTCACTCGGCATCCAGCCTCTCAGGGGATAGGACGCGATCAGAGCGTGGCGGGAGGGGGCCCCTATCCCACCCCCGATTAAAAGTGATCTTGCAGCGAATGTGCCATGGAGACCACTTTTTTCTGAAAGAGGACCATCTGCCGTTGAAGAGGATACCAGGGGTTATGGCAGCTAGCTACGTCAAAGTACTGATGTACAACGATGGGGGGCGGTCCGCAAGTGGTTTAAGTCTTTGTAAACCCTTACATATACCCAGTGAAGTGACTGATCTCAAGTGATACACAAAGATTAACTAAAGCCTCCTTCATACGTTGTACCTGTTTATCTGCAGTCCTCTCTTCTCTACAGCCATTCATAGTCTATTATGGATACAGATGAAGCTCCCTCCCCATCACCATTTTTATCTTGTTGGTGTCAGAAGTGACTCGCGCTGATAGCAGAGGAAAGAGGCAGCAGACGGAAATTACACTTAGTACTCTCAGGGCCATCTTTAACGCAGGGCAAAGGGGGCAGCTGCCCCTGGCCCAGTCATTACGTTGGGGTCCAAAGCAGCTGCCCCTTGAGCCTGCACTGCCTGCGAATAGTTGATAAATTGATTTGGCTATCACTCATTAGATGAGGGGCGGAATTGAATGTTGGGGGGCACTGGTGATTGGTTGGGTATGATGTCTGCAGCCTGTGTGGTGATTGGCCAGCTCGGTAAAATAAACCTTGTCCAGGGAGAGTGTCTGTCAGTCCCAGGCACAGTCTTTGCCTCACCATGTCCAACAAGCAGCAGATTATTGGCCCACTAAAGAAATCCTTCTCTGGAGGGTTTGGTGGGGTGTGCCTGGTGTTCACCTGACATCCTCTGGACACTAACAAGGGGAGACCGCTGGTTGGGGGGGGTTTCAATGCAGGGGTCTGTGTTAGGAGGGAAGAGGACCCTGTGTAATGATGGGGGTAGTATGGGGAGGAGGTCCTATGTAATGATGGGGGTAGTATGGGGAGGGGGTCCTGTGTAATGATGGGGGGTAGTATGGGGGTAGGTGTTCTGTTTAATGATAGGGGAGGGGGTCTTGTGTAATGATGGGGGTAGTATGGGGAGGGGGTCCTTTGTAATGATGGGGGTAGTATGGGGAGGGGGTCCTGTGTAATGATGGGGGGTAGTATGGGGGTAGGTGTTTTGTGTAATGATAGGGGAGGGGGTCTTGTGTAATGATGGGGGTAGTATGGGGAGGGGGTCTTGTTTAATAATAGGGGTAGTATGGGGAGGGGCCTGTGTAATGATGGGGGTAGTATGGGGATAGGTGTTCTATGTAAAGATTGGGGAGGGGGTCTTGTGTAATGATGGGGGTAATATGGGGAAGGGGTCCTGTGTAATGATGGGGGTAATATGGGGAGGGGGTCCTGTGTAATGATGGGGGTAGTATGGGGAGGGGGTCTTGTGTAATGGTGGGGGTAGTATGGGGAGGGAGTCTTGTGTAATGATGGAGGTATTATGGGAGAGGGGGTCCTGTGTAATTATGGGGGTAGGTGTTCTATGTAATGATAGGGGAGGGGGTCCTGTGTAATGATGGGGGTAGTATGGGGGTAGCTGTTTTGTGTAATGATAGGGGAGGGGGTCTTGTGTAATGATGGGGGTAGTATGGGGGTAGGTGTTCTATGTAATGATAGGGGAGGGGGTCTTGTGTAATGATAAGGGTAGTATGGGGAGGGGGTCTTGTGTAATGATGGGGGTAGTATGGGGAGGGGGTCCTTTGTAATGATGGGGGTAGTATGGGGAGGGGGTCCTGTGTAATGATGGGGGGTAGTATGGGGGTAGGTGTTTTGTGTAATGATAGGGGAGGGGGTCTTGTGTAATGATGGGGGTAGTATGGGGAGGGGGTCTTGTTTAATAATAGGGGTAGTATGGGGAGGGGCCTGTGTAATGATGGGGGTAGTATGGGGATAGGTGTTCTATGTAATGATTGGGGAGGGGGTCTTGTGTAATGATGGGGGTAATATGGAGAGGGGGTCCTGTGTAATGATGGGGGTGATATGGGGAGGGGGTCCTGTGTAATGATGGGGGTAGTATGGGGAGGGGGTCCTGTGTAATGATGGGGGGTAGTATGGGGGTAGGTGTTTTGTGTAATGATAGGGGAGGGGGTCTTGTGTAATGATGGGGGTAGTATGGGGAGGGGGTCTTGTTTAATAATAGGGGTAGTATGGGGAGGGGCCTGTGTAATGATGGGGGGTAGTATGGGGGTAGGTGTTCTATGTAATGATTAGGGAGGGGGTCTTGTGTAATGATGGGGGTAATATGGGGAGGGGGTCCTGTGTAATGATGGGGGTAATATGGGGAGGGGGTCCTGTGTAATGATGGGGGTAATATGGGGAGGGGGTCCTGTGTAATGATGGGGGTAGTATGGGGAGGGGGTCTTGTGTAATGGTGGGGGTAGTATGGGGAGGGGGTCTTGTGTAATGATGGAGGTATTATGGGAGAGGGGGTCCTGTGTAATTATGGGGGTAGGTGTTCTATGTAATGATAGGGGAGGGGGTCCTGTGTAATGATGGGGGTAGCTGTTTTGTGTAATGATAGGGGAGGGGGTCTTGTGTAATGATAAGGGTAGTATGGGGAGGGGGTCTTGTGTAATGATGGGGGTAGTATGGGGAGGGGGTCTTGTGTAATGGTGGGGGTAGTATGGGGAGGGGGTCTTGTGTAATGATGGATGTATTATGTGAGAGGGGGTCCTGTGTAATGATGGGGGTAGTATGGGGGTAGGTGTTCTATGTAATGATAGGGGAGGGGGTCCTGTGTAATTATGGGGGTAGTATGTGGAGGGGGTCTTGTGTAATGATGGGGGTTAGTTAGTATGGGAGAGGGGGTCCTGTGTAATGATGGGGGTAGTATGGGGGTAGGTGTTCTATGTAATGATAGGGGAGGGGGTCCTGTGTAATTATGGGGGTAGTATGTGGAGGGGGTCTTGTGTAATGATGGGGGTTAGTATGGGAGAGGGGGTCCTGTGTAATAGGGGGTAGTATGGGGGTAGGTGTTCTATGTAATGATAGGGGAGGGGGTTTTGTGTAATGATGGGGGTTAGTATGGGGGGGGGGTCATGTGTAATGATGGGGGTTAGTATGGGGGGGGGGTCATGTGTAATGATGGGGGTAGGTGTTCTATGTAATGATAGGGGAGGGGCAAGAAAATGTTTGCCCGTGGTCCAATCAATATTAAAGCGGGGTTCCACCCAAATTTTGAATATTATCTCTATGCATTCTCTTCCTTGCCTAGATGCTGACATGCTGTGTAAAAAAATTTAAATCGCCGTAATTACCTTTTTTTTTTTTCTAATCTTCTTAGCACTTCCTGGTTTTCCTCCCATGGGAGTAGGCGTGTTTCTAGCCTCTCCCAGACCTCCCACAGTCCCCTGGGAGCTAATCTCAGGCTTCCCAGCATGCATTGTGCAACAGCGTCATCACAACATCTCGGTGAATGCTGGGAGCACAGCATTCACCGCATCCAGGAAATAAATGCTTGTGGGCTTCAAATGCCCAAAATGAAGATGGAAACCGCCTTTAGTGAATTTTATAAGTTATTCTTTACAACGAAATCGGACACAGGCGGACTTATTACACAGAACATGTGAGTAGATAATCATGAGAAGAAAAGTTTGTGAATGAACTCCAAAAAAAAAAAAAACGATAGATAGGTGGACCCCCGCTTTAAGGGGGGCCCTGAGTACTCTGGTAGGAATCTGCAACAAAGATTGTTATAACCCCTCCAATGTACAGAGATCACAGAGAGGGGGGTGTTTTTTTTCAAAAGTCAAGTTACTCTTTTGGCAGTTTAAATGCTTTCAGTTACATTTTTATGAGATTTACACTTCTAGAAAAGTGCCACAATTTACCCCAAAAACCCTCGTCTACATCGAAGTGTTGTAGGTGTTGTGAGCCACTTTAGGGTCCAGGAGCTTTCATGAAAAATGGATCAGATGCACATTTCCTTTTCTTTCCTCTTTTCTGTCCTTAAATATTTATGTAGAATGTGTTCTATTCTGACACCGCCTGTTGAAATTTTAGTAAGGTTTCCAGCAAGTTCGTGTAAAAATGAATCAAATTATACCGACACGGCAATGCCAGAAAAAATTGCAGCTTTGTGAAGGTGGCAGAAATTCCACCTAAACTGCTCCTGGGTGAGATTATCCAGACACCATCTTCTGAGGATTTAAAGTGGTTGTAAACCTCCAGACATGAGATATGTACAAAGCATATCCCAATACAGGGAGTACTTACAGTGCCTTGAAAAAGTATTCATACCCCTCAACATTTTCCACATTTTGTCATGTTACAACCAAAAACGGAAATGTATTTTATTGGGATTTGATTGGCCAGTGGCAACCTGTGAGGCTCTGGTGAACGCCATGCCCAAGAGGGTTAAAGTGATTGTAAGAGATTTTTTTTAGGATGCATTAAGGTGAAAAAACACGAGGGTTTACAATCCCTTTAGGGCAGTGCTGGAAAATAATAGAGGCCACACAAAATATTGACACTTTGGGCCCAATTTGGATATTTTCACTTAGGGGTGTCCTCACTTTTGTTGCCAACAGTTTAGACATTAATGGCTGTGTGTTGAGTTATTTTGAGGGGACAGCAAATTTACACTGTTATACAAGCTGTACACTCACTACTTTACATTGTAGACAAAGTGTCATTTCTTAAATGTTGTCACATGAAAAGATAGAAGAAAATATTTACAAAAATGTGAGGGGTGTACTCACTTTTGTGAGATGCTGTATACTGGATTTTTTTTATGCTACTAATGGCGTGGATTAACGACTTATAATGTAACTGGGATAGTGTGGCGGTCAATCTGACACTAACTGACACTGGGGTGGAACTGACGTACTGCCGCTGACATCACCAGTGACACTAATACAGTAATCAGTGATAATACTATACACCAGGGATATGCAATTAGCGGACCTCCAGCTGTTGCAAAACTACAAGTCCCATCATGCCTCTGCCTCTGGGTGTCATGCTTGTGGCTGTCAGAGTCTTGCTATTCCTCATGGGACTTGTAGTTCTGCAACAGCTGGAGGTCCGCTAATTGCATATCCCTGCTATACACTGTCGCTGTACTAATGACACTGGCTGGGAAGGGGTTAACGTCTAGGGCGATCAAAAGGTTTAATGTGCGTATTATGTGCTGCTTTTTTTAAGTTGATCTCTAAGTTTCTCATCCCTGCTTTGCAGAGATGAGAAACACAGAGATCGTTCACTGTACAGTATACAGAGCTCTGTGTTGAATGTCAACACAGAGCTCTGAGTACTGATTGGACAAAGCCGATCAGCACATCCCAGCTATTAATCATTGGCTGGGACTTGCTGACAGCCGGCAGGGAGGGGTGCGCATGTGTGTGCCCTAAACCTTGGAAGTAGGCAGTGACGTATGGGTATGCTGCTTTGCCTACACTGCGTGTGATTGGTCTTCAAGTGGTTAAGTTCATAATGTAATTTTTCCTTGAAACTTTGGTGGACACAATGCAGCTGTGCATAGTACCCAATCAGCTTGTTCAATTACAGCAGAGCTCCACCCAAAAGGGGAAGCTCCTCTTGTTTGCACCCTGCCCCCCCCCCCCCTCCACTGCCACATTTGGCACTTTTTATGGGGGGGGGGGGGCGGGTACCTGGTTTTGACAGGTACCCACTCCCATTTCTGGGTAAGCTCGCCGATCGGCAATCTGCGACATTTCCGGCCCCTCCTTCTTCCACCCGCCGCCTTCTGGGACATACCCAGGTCCTAGAAGATGGCGGGCCCATTCAGAAAGCGCAGTAAGTATCCTTATATTAAAAGTCAACGGCTTCAGTATTTGTAACTGCTGACTTTTTTTATTTTTATTGTTTTTTTTACAGACTGGAGCTCCTCTTTAAGCCTCTTTAAGCTTTGACAATACAACCTAGAAGCTGATTGGTTACTAGGCACAACTGCACCAGATTCTGTATGCACCAGTTTTAGTAAATCTCCCCCCTTGTGTCTATTTCCCAGTACCCTGGTTAGTAAAATGATTTATGTATTTAACTATTTGAACACTTCGGGAATTTTTCCATGCACTTCTTCATGCAATGAAGGCAGATCAAGGCTGGTTGGAGGGGTCATCATCACTGTTGTCCTCACTGGGACTTTGTGCTTCTCTGTGCAACGCAGGTAGATCATGGTTGGGGGAGGGGGGCGGCAGGGTGCTTGACATAACTTCCTAAAAATATCACAGCCCCCTGCCTCCAGTACTCACCCCGCCCACAGGGCTTAGTCATGGAGGCTACATATGCTACGTATGCATGCAGACCACCATAGGTAATGCCCACATGCAGGGCTTTTTTCTGCGGGAACGCAGGGAAAAGCAGTTCCGGCACCTCCACCACTGAATGTATGCAGTGGCAGGGGCTAGTGGGGTGTGCTGAAGGGTCCAATGATGCCAGCTGCCGGAAGATCTATTGTTGATGCCCTCCAGCAACAATGGACCCACTAGCAACATAACACCCCCCTCCCCCCCAGTCTTATGTTGCTAGTGGGTCAATTTTTGCTGGGAGGGGTCTAATGTTGCTGGCTGCTGAAAGGTTTATTAAAGCTGGCTACTGGGTGATCTATTGTTGCTGGGGTCATTTACTGTTGAGGGGCGGATCAATTGTTGCTGGTGGTCAATTGTTGCTAGGAGCGATCTACTGTTGAGGGAGGGGTCTATTGTTGCTGGCTGTGGGAAGGTCTATTTGGGGCAGCACAGTGGTGTAGTGGATAGCACTCTCGCCTAGCAGTAAGCAGGGTCGCTGGTTAAAATCCCAACCACGACACTACCTGCATGGAGTTTGCATGTTCTCCCTGTGTATGCATGGGTTTCCTCCCGGTACTCCGGTTTCCTCCCACACTCCAAAGACATGCTGGTAGGTTAATTGGCTTCTGTCCAAAATTGGCCCCAGTATATGAATGTTAGGGACCTTGGATTGTGGGCTCCTTGAGGGTAGGGACAGATGTGAGTGTGCGATATATATGTGTGGAGCGCTGCGTAAAAATTGACACAGCGCTATATGGGTACCTTAAATAAAAAATAGGGATAATTGTAGACCCGCACCCACACTCGCTCAGGTTGAACTCGATGGACTGGTGTCTTTATTCAACCTTACTAACTATGTAACTATTAATGCTAGCTGCTGGGAGATCTACTGTTGCTGGTGGGGGGGTCTATTGTTCCTAGGGTGGGTCTGTTGTGAGGTGGTATGAGGTTGTGAGGTGGTATTGTGTTGCAAGCGGTCTATTGTTGCTGGGGGGATCTATTATTGTTGGGGGTGTCTATTATTGCGGGGGATCTATTTTTGCTGGGGGGGGGGGGGGCTATTGTTGCTGGCTGCATGGGATCCATTTCACTGCTTTTCTTATTATAATTACCAAATTCCATACAGATTATTTTGCACCACAAAACGATACTTGGTTTTGTTTTCTCCCTTTAAAAGGTGGTACCGGGAGGTGGGTATGGGGTGGAAACAAGGGATGGTACTGGGAGGTGGGTATGGGGTGGAAACAAGGGATGGTACTGGGAGGTGGGTATGGGGTGGAAACAAGGGATGGTACTGGGAGGTGGGTATGGGGTGGAAACAAGGGATGGTACTGGGAGGTGGGTATGGGGTGGAAACAAGGGATGGTACTGGGAGGTGGGTATGGGATGGAAACAAGGGATGGTACTGGGAGGTGGGTATGGGGTGGAGACAAGGGATGGTGCTTGGAGGTGGATAGGGGGTGGAGACAAGGGATGGTGCTTGGAGGTGGATAGGGGGTGGAGACAAGGGTTGACCTGGGAGAGGGGAGTTTCTGCACCTATTCTCTGAGAGAAGAAGCCCTGCCCACATACGATGCTGGGCCTCCATGATTGATGCAGCCGAAATCCAAAAAAATGAAAGGAGTGGACCAAGGACAGTCAAACAGGTAGGGAAAGAACCTCCAGCCCAGAAATTGGTCTGGCTCTATCTGACAGCTTCTAATGCACATTGTGAGAAGCTCACAGTGTGCAGTGAAGTCAGAGTAAGCCATTTCAGTACAGGAGAGGAGCCGGTACAACTGAGCAAAGCTGAAAGAGGATGCTTACCTAATTCCTATTGTGGGGCAGCTGGCTAAACTTTTTGAAACTTTTTGAACTTTTTGAAAACAATGTTCATTAGGCCTAGTGTGAATGGAGCCTGTTGTGTTTTATTCCACAAGTCTAATACGTATGTGTTTGTTCTAGGTGAACAGAAGAAACCAAAATCTCCTAAATCTGAATGGTTTAGCTAAACATGGAAACATTGGAGTCAGAATTAACCTGTCCAATTTGCCTGGAATTATTTGAGGACCCCCTTCTACTTCCTTGTGCCCATAGCTTGTGCTTTAGCTGTGCCCATCGCATCCTGGTTTCTGGAAATTCTTCGAGTGACTTGGTAGAACCCGTCACAGCCTTCCAGTGTCCGACTTGCCGATATGTCATATCGCTCAACCACCGTGGCTTGGAAGGGTTGAAACGTAACATCACCCTACAGAACATCATCGACCGTTTTCAGAAGGCGTCTCTGAGCGGACCAAACTCTCCCAGCGAAGACCACAGAGACAAAATCTACAAAAGTGTTCCGATCATGGCAACCGAAAGGATTCCATGCCAGTTCTGTGAGGTGGAACCACCTAGAGATGCCGTTAAAACGTGTATAACTTGCGAGGTATCTTACTGTGACCGTTGCCTACGCGCAACCCACCCTAACAAGAAACCTTTTACCAGTCATCGTCTGGTGGAACCTATACCGGATGCTCATTTTCGGGGACTTGTTTGTCTGGAACATGAAAACGAGAAGGTTAACATGTACTGTGCGTCGGATGATCAGCTTATTTGTGCCTTATGCAAATTAGTTGGTAGGCACAGAGAACATCAGGTGGCCTCTTTGAGTGATCGGTTTGAAAAACTAAAGGTAAGAGCCAATACATATTAGCAACTTATACCAAAGTCCTTCTTTATTTAACTTGTGTTGCCAAGGATTGTCTTTCTTCGTTTGCATGACTTGCCAAGGATTTACAATGTACAGTGAAGCGCCCTGCTCAATATTTGTCCAAAAATTGATGATCGACCATCACACCTATATGAGCTTATTGGAGTGCCAATTGTGAAACCATGGCCTTTAATGTGATGGCCTAATATTAGAGTTGTTGGATGAGAAGATCTGGTTCATAATTGACATTCTAGTTCATCCCAAAGGTGTTCAGTAGGGTTGAGGTCAGGACCCTTTGAAGTCTACTCGAAGTTCCTCCACGCCAAGCTCATAAACTGTTTATGAAGTTGGCTTTGCACAGGGAAACAGTCAAGCTGGGACAGAGAAGGGTCTTCACAAAGCTGTCAACACAAAGTTGAAAATGTACTATTGTCTAAAATGTCTTTGTATGGTGTAGTATTAACAGTACCCTTCACTGGAAATACCAGAAACACAATTTGTAGGCAGTTCCACATACGTGTGGATGATCAGCTTATTTTGTGCCTAACGCAAATCAGTAGGCACAAAGAACATCAGGTGGCATCTCTGAGTGACTTGTTTGAAAAAAATGTAAAGGCTGATACTTATTAACCATGCCCGATAATGAGATGTTAGAGGTGTTGGATGATGAGAAGACCTTGCTCACAATGGGCATTCCAGTTCATTGAAAAGGTGTTCAGTAGGGTTGAGGTCAGGTACTGATGTTGGACCAGAAGACCTGGGATGAATTGGAATTCCACAATTGCAGCTCCAAGTCATCCCAAATATGTTCAGCAGGGATGAGATCAGGGCTCTGTGAAGGCCACAAGAGTTCCTCCACATTAAACTCTTTATGGAGTTGGCTTTGCACAGGGCACAGTTAAGCTGGAACTAAAAAGGGTCTTCACCAAAATGTTACCACAAAGTTGAAAACGTGCAAATGTTTAAAATGTCTTTGTATGGTGTTGTATTAACAGTACCCTTCACTGGAAACACCAGAAATACAATTTGAAAGGGGTTCCACCTATTTTTGGCTGATAATGGTTATGTTGGTCAGGCATACATGTCAATGACAGAAAAGGAATCTTTTGTAGCTGGGTGGCCCAAAAGGAAAAAAAAAAAAGCTAGTTAAAATCACCAAAAATTGAAACTTTGTGTCTCTATTGGGGAGGTTCACCCATGGTCTGTTTGTTCTTGTGACCATTTTCTCAGAGAAAGGAAATGCGGGAAAATTCAACGTTTTATAGTTCTCACCAAAACTAGAGGTGAGGAAAAAAATCTTCCAATGGGGACATCAGTTTCGTAGACAACTAAGAGAGGGTATTCTCCTCAATTTGGGAGATTCCCTTTAACTTCCTGTCGTGTCACGTAGACAGGAAGTCCAGGGAAATTTCCCTAACGGTGCAAAGACAACCAAAAAAATGTAGACCTCGATGCCTTCTCTGTCTCCAGTCCATGCAGCAAAAATACCTAATTAACACTATCCTGACCTGCCCTCCTGAAACTTTCCAAGCAGTAAATGTATTTGGTATCCGCTCATCTGAGTCTATGTAAGCACAATCAAATTCCTTAAGGCCCGGATGAAGGAGGCGTGTGTCCCGAAATGCGTTGGCTTTATTCTGCTTTGAATTTATCATTAAAATACCTTGTACTCTTGGACATTTGTTTGGCACTCTAATTGGATTGTATGTAGGTTTTGATTGCTGTCTGTGTCCCCGCTGGGGATATTTGCTTTTCTATTTGTCTAGGCGTCCATTGACCTAGAGACAGAAAAGGAGGGGAAGGCCATTCGTTCTGAGTTGTCATCGGAACAAAAGATGTGGAAAAATCTTCAAATTGGGCCACCTGGTCCTATGACATTTCTCTTAAATAGGAATTCCAGTTCACTTTGAAGAGGTTTCTTATTTCCTGTCGTGGCTCTAGGACAGGACGTGGAGGGAAATCTCTACAGCAGGACAAACAGCAAAAACCCTCCCTTTCACTTTTAAGCGCACCCGGGTTTATTCAACTTTGAGGAGATGTCTTACCATTCTTCATCCTAATTCTCCTGTGGTGGTCCGGGGCTCACAGAGGAACCAGGAGAGTCCAGGGACCATGTGAGATCTGGCATATGGGAAAAGGCTTGGCAATGTTCCTCTTAGGGTGACCGCAAAAACATCCAGGTGCAGTTCCTGGAAAACTCTCCTAGGCAGAGTTCTGGGGAATGACCTTCCTACCAACAAGAGTTCATCTACAGATTAGTTAACTGGCTCTGTAAAGCATGACAGTCCAATGTCACTGGTGTGGCTACCATGAGCTGTATCAAACCTGTTGTCAAGATTTGAACCTAGGGTTTCTGCTGTGCCTGGCAGTGCCTCTTCCTGCTGATCCATCTGCTCTGAATAGCTCCTTGCCTAAGTTGTTGGTCAATCTTTTATTCATACCTAGTTTCTTTCTGAACATTGACCTTCTTGAAGTTCTTGCTCCTACCCTAAACTTCCTATTTAAACAACGCTTTCTATTGCTTGAAGTAGACTAGGGTTTCTCAACCAGGGTTTTTCCAGAGGTTGCTGGGGTTCCTTGAGCAATGAGCAATTTCTGCCTCTCAGATAAGTTCCCACTGAGTCCATTGATCGTTTTAGCTGTAAAGGGGTAATTCCTAATGACCAAAAGTGTTATGAGTGTAAGTGTAAGCAGGGGCTCCGTTGGACCAGAAAGTTATTTCAAGGGTTCCTCTGTGTTGAAAAGGTTGAGAAAGGCTGAACTGTATGGACTTGTCTCCTTTTTTCAATCTAATTATGTAACTATGTTGCTATGTAAGAAAGGCAGCCTCACAGTAAGTACCACCAGAAGGATCTCCCTGATCAAACGGTGGTTACCGAAGCACCAACAGGACTAGGTTTGGATCCTCCTAAAGCTAAGGGGGAGGAAGGTGAGCTTTCACCAAAGAGTGAGAAGCAATGGGCCTACTCAAGATACTCAAGGCTAGAGTCTGGTCCAAAGTACATGGTAGAATGCCAAAATACATCCCTTGGAACACTTCTTGGGCTGAAGCCTTCTTGCCTCGCACTAAACAAAGTACACCGTCCAACTGAGATGGTAGACTTACGGGAAGCTGACTTCCTACCCTTCAATAGAGTAAATACCAATAAAAATAGAAAAGTTTGCATGTCTTCTGGGAGCTACTTTGTTCCTTATGCCCCAAAATGTCAGAGGAGAAATGTCTAGCTGGGGACTACTGGCAGCTGTCTATGGGGTAAATCTGAGCCAATTAGATGACCCCTATAATCCATCAGAGTGTAGGTCTCTAATGGACAATACCTATTATATAAGATCTGGATACCTACCAGACTGCTTTATTGCTCCCGATCCCCTCTTTTTTTTCCCCTCTGATCAAGGTTTTTGTTTTTTTTTATCCCTTGCTGTATATCAGCCCTTTTAGCGGGAGCTGGGTCTGCGTTCTCTCACTTTTGGGGCGTGCATCTACATAGATGATCCCCCATTCATATTGTTCAGGCTCCACAGTTTCCCTGATGAAGCAGGTGGCAAACCTGTGAAACATGTTGAAGATAAACATGCACTCAGCATTGGATTCTGCAATGACATACCTTTTAACTACGTCCAGCCCGGCCTATAGACAAATGATGGTCGGGTAGGGCATTTGTTGTTCTGGTGGACGTCCTAGGACGTCCTTCCTGAACGCACCTCACAGGCCGCGCTGTGGAGCGATCTGTCACCAGCTGCCAATGAGAATTCACTGTACCAGGCCGCTGCCAATCTGACCACTGACCAATCACAGCAGATCACATGACACTTGTAAACAACGAATGGCTTTGATTCATTGTGTACATTGTGTTGCTAGCTGTGATCGGTCACAGTGATCACATGGTACAGATCGGGCCAATCACAACCCATCTGTACCATGTGATTAGTTAGTGGCCAATCACAGCTTATCACGATAATACACACTGAATGAATCAATTTAATTCAGTAAATATGGTTGCTTATAACAGTAAAATTAATTGGTATAAGCATTCAAATTTTAGCCTTTTTTTAAAATAATTTAAAGCCCCAAATCTGGTCAAAACATTTAATTTCAGAGCTTTGTACTGCAGGCTCCCTCCATTGAGGTGATTTTTACTCACTTCCTGTGATGGTGGCACAGAGTCATGGAGACAGGAAGTGATGGGAAATCTCCCCCCCCCCCCCCCAATGGTAGCTGAGACAGTAACAAAAACATATTTTTCAGTACAGCAGGGATAGGTTATAACCTTTAAATAGTTTTTCATTCCTGCGTGTGAATGGAGCCCTAAATTAGATAACAACCCAATTACTGAGATCTTAAAAACTTTAACATTTTAAAAGGAATTTTCCTAAAATTTGCAGTTTTTGTTAATATAATCCCTGGTGATCCTGCCACGGAAGATCCTTGTTCAGGCACTTCCTGTTATTGGGTGACACCCTGTCTCCCAATGGTGCTCCTGCATTGTCACCCTGTCCCATGGGCTTCCGATAGGGACTGCAAGTAGCCATTTAGACACCCTGGTGATCCTGTCATGGAAAATCCTTATTCAGAAACGTCCTGCTATAAGGTGACAACGCTCCGTCTCTGTCTCCCAGTTGTGCTCCTGCGTTGTCACCCTGTCACTTGGGCTTTCAATGGAGACTACAAGTGGCCATTTCAACACTATGGTCATCCTGTCATAAAAGGTATTTGTTCAGGCACTTCATGTTATAGGGTGACAATGCTCGGTCTCCCAATTGTGCTCCTGCGTTGTCACCCTGTCCTGTTGGCTTCCGGCAGACACTACCAGTGACCATTTTAACACCCCGGTAATCCTGCCATAGAAGATCCTGTTATATAATGACAATCTTTGGCTCCCAGTTGTGCTCCTGGCCTTCCAATGGAGACTACAGGTGGCCATTTCAACACCCTGGTGATCCTGCCATGGAAGATCCTTGTTCAGGCACTTCCTGTTATAGGGTGACAACGCTCTTGTCTCCCAGTTGTGCTCCTGCGTTGTCATCCTGTACCAAGGGCTTCCCATGGAGACTAACCGTGATCATTTCAACACCTTAGTGATCCTGCCATGGAAGGTTCTTATTCAGAAACTTCCTTTTATAAGGTGACAACGCTCTGTCTCCTAGTTGTTGTGCTCCTGTATTGTCACCCTGTCTATAGATCTCCAATGGAGACTGCAAGGGGCCATTTCAACACCCTGGTGATCCTGCCACAAGGTCTTTGTTCAGGCACTTCCGGTTGTAGGGTGACAACGCTCTGTCTCCAAGTTGTTCTCTAGTGTTGTCACCCCAATCACTTCCAATGGAGACTACCAGTGACCATTTCATCACCCTCTGTCTTTGTCTCCTAGTTGTGCTCCTGTGTGGTCACCCTGTCCATGGGCTTCCGTATGAAACTACAAATAGCCATTTCAACATCTCGGTGATCCTGCCACGGAAGATCCTTTTTCCGGCACTTACTGTTATAGGGTGACAAGCTTTGTCTCCCAGTTGTGCTCCTGGTCTTCCAATGTAGACCACAAATGACCATTTCAACACCCTGGTGATCCTGCCATAGAAGGTTCTTGTTCAGGAACTTCCTTTTTATAAGGTGACAACGCTCTGTCTCTGTCTCCTAGTTGTGCTTCTGTGTTGTCACCCTGTCTATGGACTTTATAATTTTATTTTTAAATGCATTTTTCTGGATATTTTGTTGTTATTCTGTCTCCCACTGTTAAAATAAACCGACCAGTAAAATTATAGATTGATCATTTCTTTGTCTTCTTTTATAGTCGGCAGGAGAGGTGCCAAACTCCCATCCGCCGCTTCCCGGTAGTTTTCTCCACTTACTGGACTGATGGGAAGGAAGTTGTTTGAGGGCAAGATGGCCCCCACTCGACTCTATGCCCTTGGAGGACCAGAGCGATGTTAAACATCATGTTCCCCCTCAGGCCTTAAAGGGCCCATTTTTTTTTCGGGTGCGTGTGTATAATGGGAGTTTTGAGGTCTTAGGACCTGTTTATTGAGAGATCTGTGGTCAAAGTCATTATTATTATGTAGCGCGGTACCCCCGTAAGGGCTGCTGGTTTGAGCCATTTGCCAATCGCCTTGCTTCCGACTTCCCATCACCGATGATAAATCACCAAACAGTCAGTAGTTCAATTTTTCTTGCTATTATTTATGGGGTAAACTGGGTTATCCATGAGAAGGGTATGAGATAATGAGATGCCCGAATTTATTTCACGGTATAGAGTATCATCCATGGCCATGGCCTTTGTAACTGGACTTTCCCTGTGTAGTCCCCTCTTGAGACTATTACTTCTTGTACAATGCGGGCTATCCGACTCTAAGTTTCCCCATTCAGTGCCTCCAAGTTGAACAGAAGGGATCACTCTGAATAATTCCTCTGACTAAAACGAGTTCTCTGCTTATAAATCCTAAAGTCAAAGGCCTGTACCACCTATCTTTCTTGACTCAATGCAAAACTACCTCTCAGGAAGTTAATGTACGCTGCTAGTTATACTGTGTTCCGTAGCAACACAGCGTGCTATTCTACTTCCTCCTTCTCTTGCTTCTTTACGTTGCACTGACCTTTTTTTCTTGATCAAAGTTCTGTGTTCCCCGGTCACAGAAAGTCGATGCTTCAGTCTACTTCATCCTGTTTACTTCTACTTCCTCCACCCACACACGGCACATCCCCGCATGGGGATATCAGGCACGGTCCCGGCACTACATGCTGTCTTCTCCATACTCAGGACCTCCACTTTGAACCCCCCCCTTCAAGGCTTTCTGACGACTCTCCTCATTTAGGGCCCCAGGCCCTCGGCCACCTGGAACTCTAGGCCCCGAACTCCTCCTCACCTCCCTCTTAGGCTTGAACTGCCCCCGGGAACATGTGACCCGTCTTATATGAGAGACCTCCCTCTGCCTATGCAGGTTAATGATAGGTCAGAACTCTCACATGAGCTGCCTGCCACTCAGGCCTCAAACCCAACCTCCCTTCAAGAGAAGACTCCTTCTGCAAGCGGAGGAGGTATCTTTGAGCCCAAACGTAGGTGGCCACACCCCCCCTTGCTACACTGGCACTCCTACTCCCAAATCAAAACTACCAGGCCTGCCCGAAATCTCAGGCCTGGCAAAATTTACCTGCATCTACATTCTGTCACTAAATACTTCTTAATCACCTACCTGCAGGTAGTGACCGCTATACTTATTATTATTATACAGGATTTATATAGCGCCAACAGTTTACGTAGCGCTGTCATGCTTTTTTTCTATTACAAGGGATGCTTACATTTCTTGTAATAGGAATAATAGTGATCAAGATTTTTTTTTTTAAAAGGGGATAGTGTAAAAATAAAAAGTAAAATGAATAATAAAAAAATAAATAATTTAAAGCGGCTCCCGTCCCTCTGTGCTCGCGCGCAGCAGCGAAGTCGCGCCCACATATGTAAATGGTGTTCAAACCACACATGTGAGGTATCGCCGTGATCATCAGAGTGAGAGCAATAATTCTAGCCCTAGACCTCCTCTGTAACTCCAAAACTGTAAAAAATTTTAAAGCGTCTCCTATGGAGATTTTGAAGTATCGTAGTTTTATCGCCATTCCACAAGTTTGCGCAAATTTTAAAGCGTGACATTTTTCTTTTATCCATTTCTGATTTGGTAAATGCTGTTTATAAACAAAGCTACGTGGTCACCATGCCATAGCTGACATGATTAGGAATCGGTTTATTTTTGCGCAGACTAAGCAGTGTTACCGGAGGGATTATGTTAAGGAAACGTTCATCTACAGAGTGCGATTGCAAAAAGGGGGGGGGGGTTAAAGAAGCCCTTAAACAACAGGCCCTCCACTCCATAAAGCAACACCTACAGGGCTCTGGAAGATGCAGATATTTAGTCACTTGATACCGAAAACCTGCCGGCACTGCCTAGTATTATCCTTGGTTCAACCTCTTCGCGTCCTTGAAACACAATCTTACTTCAGAGACCTTCCTTTATGAAAAATGAATGATTTCAGAAATTTCCTGTTCCCTAATACACAACCGGTGTAGCTTTCACGTCCGTTTTAACTCTTTTTTTTTTTTTTAGAAAGCTTGGCGAGAATAAAATTAGATGTAATCCCTAAATTAAATCTTTTTAATTTTTTTTTTATTTATTAATAATTTTATTTTTTTATTTATTTATTTTTAAATACAATTTCATTTTAGAATCTATAAAAATGGGTCTTTTTGCCAATGGCGCCGATTAAAAAAAAAAAAAGACAGTATTCAGAATCACAGTTTTTGGCGATCTGAATACTTTTAAGTGCAAAGGAGGAATTTGGGGTCTTTTAGGACCCCCCCCCCCCGATCCCTCCATAAAGAGTACCTGTTATGTGCCTATTACTGTCCCAAGGGTTCCTTGTGACAGCAATAAAAGTGATCAGATTATTATTATTTTTTTTTTAAGTGACAATGTGAAAAAAAAAAATTTAAAGCGCCCGCGTGCTCGTGCAGCAAAGGAAACCCTTACGCAAGTCGCGCCCGCAAATGTAAACGGTGTTCAAACCACACATGTGAGGTATCGCCGCGATAGTCGGAGCGAGAGCAATAATTCTAGCAATTCACTTCCTGTCCTCTAAACACACCCGGAGGTGATAAGAGATCTTCCACTATGTATGGAGACACCACACATGGGAGTTGAGAACCACTGCTCTAAAGCCTCGTACATACGATCAGATTTTCCGCAGACAAATCGCCAGACTTTTGTCCGAAGGGCGTGTGGCGGCATTTTGTCTTGCATACAAACAGTACACGGTTGTCGGCCAACAAACACGAATGTAGTGAGGTACTACGAGGAATTTCAGCTCTTGAGCCCTTTGGGCACCTTATGCTAATGTCATGTTTGGTGAGCATTGATTCCGAGCATGCGTGTTTGTACTTTGGACTTTTGTGTGACGGACTTGTGTACACACGATACAACAGACCATTGTCCGCCGAAAATTTACTAGCCTGCCATCCAACATTTGTTGGAAGAAAGTTGGCCAACAATTGTCTGATGGAGCGTACTAAGGGTCGGCAAACAGTCTTGTCATCACACAATTCCCTGCCGAAAATCCGATCGTGTGTACGAGGCTTAAGAGGTGTCTCCTTCCTCCAGACAATACAACACTACAGGGCTTGGAGGTTTAGGGATGGAACCACAGAACTTGTCGGAGGTGGACAGCCAATCAGCACACTCCGAAATGTTAATTGCAACAAAGTCTGGAGGAGGCGGAAGTGCTGGAACGAAGGGGCGGTAGGAGACACGGGCCGCCAGCGAGAGTATAATACCTTCTCCATCGCCAAAAGCTGGCATTTAGGATTGTTTTCCAGACTGACAGATTAACTTTTAAATCATAATTGTCAGTATATATGGATTGATGTTGCAATTTACTAATGAAGGCAGTAGATTATCGGAGGCAGCGGATGCATTAATTATGACGGTAAATATACTGACTGGTTCACATTGACAAATGGGAGTTGATTAATTGGAGCTGTGGGCTCATTGAGCCTGTATGTTCCTGAATTATTTATTTGGGTTAAATTGTGTTAGTGGTTTCTTTGACAGCAGGTGATAATATGCTAATCAAATATATTGATTTGTGACAAACAGATTTGAGAAGTGTGTATATTAAATAGAGCTCTATATATATATATATCTATATCTATATCTATATCTATATATGTAGATATAGATATAGATATAGATATAGATATATAGATATAGATATAGATATATATATATAGAGAGAGAGAGAGAGAGATAGATATATATATATAGATATAAAAAATATATATATGAGATATATATATATATATATATATATATATATATATATATATATATATATATATATATATATATATATATATACCGTATATACACAAGTATAAGTCGAGGCCCTATTTTACCACAAAAAAATGGGAAAACGTATTGACCCGAGTATAAGACGAGGGTGAGAAATGCACAGCTACTGTAAGTGGAAAAGAGGATCAGCAATGCCCATTTGCATGCCTCACTGTGCCCATTTGCAGCCATAGGTCCCCCGAAGTTCAAACTCGGTAGTTAAGGGTTTCTAGATGCCCCCTAGCTGCAGCCAAAATTTGGGGTCTCTGAACCCAAAGGGTCCCGAAATGATATTGCTGCAGATGGGCACAGTTGACTGACTTTGGGGCCCCGTATCTCGGGGTCACTTAGTGCTAGGAACCCCACATTTGGTGTGCAAACCCAGTGGCACTAGCACCATAAAATATCCAAAGCTGGGGTTTCTAGCACCAAGTGGCCCCGAGATACAGGGCCCCAAATATTGGTTCAGAAAATGTCAAGCACTTTTCTGCAGGAGAATGACATTTTCCAAACCTATTTTGGGGCCCCGTATCTTGGGGCCACTTGGTGCTAGGAACTCCAGCTTTGGATATGTTGTGCTACCACTGGGTTAGCACACCAAATTTTGGGTTCCTAGCACCAAGTGGCCCTGAGATACGGGTCCCCAAAGTCCGTTCGGAAAATGAAATTTTTTGCTGCAGAAAAGTGCTTGACTCCAGTATAAGTCGAGGGGGGCACTTTCAGCACAAAAAAATGTGCTGAAAAACTCGACTTATACTCGAGTATATACGGTATATCTATATATATATATATATAGATCTATATATAAATATGTATAAATATATATAATATTTTACACATTTACTATATGCAGTATATGTATATATACATGCATACATTATTAATTAAAAGGGTGTTTGTATACAGATCTATAAAAAATATATATAAATATTTATATTATTTATTATTATATATTTCTATTTATTACTATATTATTATTTATACTAATATTTAAAATGTGTGTGTGTGTATGTATGCGTGTATATACTGTATGTGTGTGTGTATATGTGTGTGTGTATATGTATGTGTATATATATATATATATATATATATATATATATATATATATATATATATATATATATATATATATATATATATATATATATATATATATATTATATTTATTTATTATTATTTGTACTAATGTTTAAAGTGTGTGTGTGTGTATTTTTATATATATATAGTGAGTGCAGTGCTAATAAAATAACAACATGACAGAATTTTTCAAATTTTCAAGTGAAAAAAATATGTAAAAGGAAAACTAAAGAGTCCCAGTGGAAAAATCAGTCCATGAATAAAGAGAAAAACAAACATCCATCTATGTGAGATAACGGTGACAAATTGTAAAAAACTGTTAAAGATCCTCCAAGGAATGTGCATCCAGCTCCACACCCAAGTGAGTAAGTAGCCTGCTTACCAGCTATTCCGTGACTACTAAAAAGCAGTCTCACCCAGCACAGGGAAATCGGTCTCCCCAAGACCCTTATAGATGTCTGGAACCACAGCTAGGTCGATGCCCTTTTAAAAAATATAAAAGAAAGTGCTTCCATAGTGCAGTATTTTTTCAAATGTAATTTAATATAATTAGTGGGTTGCACTTACAGGATATCAGAGGCAATACAGCAATGTGTCTGATCAGTGAGGTCCGCAGCGTCTCCTCAGGCTTCCATTCGCTTCCTATTCCGTTTGCCCATCAAAATCTTGAGAAAAACATGATGACATCACCGTCGCAGGCTCCACCCTACGCGTGTCGTCACTACCGGACGTCGTCTGGGGATTGGCCAGGTGCTTCTAAAGAAGTTATTGCCAGAACTATGCTGATACTGCTGAGCAGAAGACTGACCGGGCTGGTATAGATCCATGGTTAGGGCCAACGTTCCAGCAGTTGGTTAGAGGTCATTGCCTGGACCCCCAGGATATTGTTCAGCCCTACCAGCAAAAGATACTTGTCAGCAGAGGAGGTGGCTATTGAGGCTATAGCCCCGAGTCTCTAGGGCAGGGGTCGGCACCTGGCCCACCACTGCTGAATGCGGGCACCCGGCCCGCAGACATTATCACAGGGCTGGATGGGGGTGGGAACAGCAGGAGTTAACTTTTTTCATTAAACAGCAGGTGATTGGTTGCCATCCTAGCAACCAATTACCAGCCTGTTAATGAGAAAAGTTAACTTCAGTAGTTCCCGCCCCCATCCAGCCCTGTAATGCCGATCTCAGATGCTCTACTTGCTGTACACCTGTGTAAGGTAGGATAATTCTACCTACACAGTGTGTGTTTGTGTGATGGGGTGCAGGGGACAGAGGACACTGCGGTGGGGTGGGGTGCAGGGGAAAGAGGACACTGCAGTGGGGTGGGTGCAGGGGACAGAGGACACTACGGTGGGGTGGGGTGCAGGGGACAGAGGACACTGCAGTGGGGTGGGGTGCAGGGGACAGAGGACACTGCAGTGGGGTGCAGGGGACAGAGGACACTACGGTGGGGTGGAGTTCAGGGGACAGAGGACACTACTGTGGGGGGAGGGTGCAGGGGACAGAGAACACTGTGGTGGGGTGCAGGGGACAGAGGACACTGCAGTGGGGTGGGATGCAAGGGACAGAGGACACTATGGTGGGGTGGGGTGCATTGGACAGAGGACACTATGGTGGGGTGGGGTGCATTGGACAGAGGACACTGCAGTGGGGTGGGGTGCAGGGGACAGAGGACACTGCAGTGGGGTGCAGGGGACAGCGGACACTACGGTGGGGTGGAGTTCAGGGGACAGAGGACACTACTGTTGGGGGGAGGGTGCAGGGGACAGAGGACACTACTGTGGGGGGGAGGGTGCAGGGGACAGAGGACACTGTGGTGGGGTGCAGGGGACAGAGGACACTGCAGTGGGGTGGGATGCAAGGGCAGAGGTCACTACGGTGGGGGGGGGGGGGGGGGTGAAGGGGACAGAGAACAGTACGGTGGGGTGGGGTGCAGGGGACAGAGGACACTACGATGGGGGGCGAAGGGGACAGAGAACAGTACGGTGGGGTGGGGTGCAGGGGACAGAGGACACTGCGGTGGGGGAGGGTGCAGGGGACAGAGGACACTGCAGTGGGGTTGGGTGCAGGGGAAAGAGGACACTGCAATGGGGTGGGGTGCAGGGGACAGATGACACTATGATGGGGTGGGGTGCATTGGACAGAGGACACTATGGTGGGGTGGGGTGCAGGGGACAGAGGACACTGCAGTGGGGTGGGGTGCAGGGGACAGAGGACACTATGGTGGGGTGGGGTGCAGGGGACAGAGGACACTATGGTGGGGTGCATTGGTCAGAGGACACTATTGTGGGGTGGTGTACAGGGGACAGAGGACAATACGGTGGGGTGCAGGGGACAGAGGACAATACGGTGGGGTGCAGGGGACAGAGGACACTACGGTGGGGTGCAGAGAACAGAGGACACTACCATGGGGTGGGGTGCAGGGGACAGAGGACACTGCAGTGGGGTGGGGTGCAGGGGACAGAGGACACTACAGTGGGGGGGGGAGGGGGGGGATTCCTGGGCACAGGTGAGGCTGCATTGCTGGGCACTGGTGAGGCTGCATAGATGGGCACCACTGAGCCCTGCAATTATTTATGTAGCCAACTCCTGAGCCCTGGGGCTTTTTGGGGACCCTGATGTAAGGAAGGGGCTCTCTGGGGACCCTGATGTAAGGGGGGGCTCTCTGGGGACCCTGATGTAAGGGGGGGCTCTCTGGGGACCCTGATGTAAGGGGGGGCTCTCTGGGGACCCTGATGTAAGGGGGGGCTCTCTGGGGACCCTGATGTAAGGGGGGGCTCTCTGGGGACCTTGATGTAAGGAAGGGGCTCTCTGGGGACCCTGATGTAAGTAGGGGGGCTCTCTAGGGACCCTGATGTAAGGGGGGGGGGCTCTCTAGGGACTCTGATGTATGGGAGGGCTCTGGGGACCCTGATGTAAGTGGGGGGGCTCTCTGGGGACCCCGATGTAAGGGGGAATCCGCACTCAGAGATATATATATATATATATATATACACATACATATATACACACACACACACACACACACACACACACACACGTATATTCTGTACATGTGTGTGCCTACCCAAGTGTATGACTTTCTTTACTTCACTGCTACGGGCTCTAGCCCCGGATCTTTTGTAGACCTAGCATAGCAACGCCCCTGCTTGTCAGGCTAACGCCTCCTCTGATCTAGACATCCATTGGATGTAATTAGGTTATCTGGTCCATAGAAGTGAATGGTAGTAGGCAAATTCCATCAGATGTAAGAATATTCAGAAGTCTCTACATATTGGGAATGACCTTGCAGATAAGTGTAGAATTAGCATATGAAAGGGGGGTCTATCATCTGACTTTCATAAAATGGTCTATCTGTAGCCTTATTTCTATCTGATGCTAACTCCATCGGACAAGAACAGTGTCACATTTGCTAGAAAAAAAAAAAAAAACAACAGTGTCAAATGTTGCGGGAAATCATACTGTGAAGGTCACTTGTGTGTTTGCCAGGCAGTTAGTTATAGGATACTTGTCAGATGAAGATCAGATATGTGTCCTTCTGTGAACCAAATGTTCATGTTGCTCTAGATTTACTTTTATTGTAAAAAAACGACTATTCTCATTTTATTGAAACCAGTCGTTATCAATTCGTTGATCAAAGTACAGTGACTGTTCCTACTTACATCAGAAATAATAATAAAAAGAAAATAAAATAGCCTTTCTCAACCTTTTTTTTTTTTATCATGGAGGAACTCTTGAAATACCTTTCTGCTCTTAGGGGACCCCTATTGATATTTACTATACTTACAGCTCATGGTATTTAAGTGGTCAAAAAGAAGAATGCTCCTTACATTAAAGTGGATGTAAACCCGATTCATGAAATTTTGAGCTGGGCACATATATCTGTAGTGTTTTATTATCTCTCTTTAAAGCCCTAAGTCCCGTGGCTTTCTCCTGCTCCGTTCTTCTGTTATCAGCATGATAACTTCAGACAAGTTCTCTGTCAACTGTGATAAAACCAACCTGAATTTTGTGTAGGGGTGGGTGCTATAAATAGATTAGCAGAGAGCTGGTCTATTCACAGCACAGCTCCGCAAGTCTCTGCCTATGTGGAGAGGGGGCGTGTGCCTTTCCTCCAATCAGCTGTCTCGGTGTATGGCAAGAATCCACGCCCACAGGTGAAACAGGAAGAGAAAATTCGAACAGGATGTGCACTTTCTAAACAGTATAGAAGGCTGAAGACAGCAGATATACATGTAAAACTTATGTAGGAGGATCTGTTTCATCTCTGTGTATCATTTGAGGCTGTTCACTTCTCTGGCTATATGTGAGGGTTTGTCTCCACTTTAAGGGTCAGTGGGAAGAATCCCCCTTATACAATGTTAAAAAGATCATTGATGTCTGCCGTTACTCACCTGAGAGGCAGAAGTTGCTTATTGCTGGAAGGGGTTGTAAACCCTCAAGGTTTTTCACCTTAATGCAATCTATGCGTTAAGGTGAAAATCCTCCTGTGATGCAGCAGCTCCCCAGAGCCCCCCTTTTACTTATCTGAACCCGATCTTTCCAGCGATGGTGATGAGCACACCAGCTCCAGCCGGTGTCTCGGGTCCTGATTGGATAGATTGATAGCATCGCAGCCATTGACGCAGGAGCAGGGGGGGCCGGGCCGAGTCCTGCTGTCTGTGTCAATAGACGCAGCAGCAAGACACGGGAGCGCACGCCCGCACGAGTGCCCTGAGGGAGAAAGCTCTCCAACAGGGTACTCGAGAAGAGGAGGCGCCAGGAGCACTGCTGAGGGACCCCAGAAGAAGAGGATCGGGGCCACTCAGTGCACAACCAACTGCACAGAGGAGGTAAGTATGACATGATTTTTTTTTTAAACAGACCTTTGGATATTCTTTAAGGAACCCCTAACAACCTCTGAAGGAACCCGAGGGCTCCATAGAAACCTCTGACGGAACCCTATTGGTCCATAGCAACCTCTGAAGGAATCCTAGGGCTCCATAGCAATCTCTGAAGGAACCCTAGGGCTCCATAGAAGCCTCCAAAGGAACCTCTGGAGGTTAACAACCTCTGAAGGAACCTGAGGGCTCCATAGAAACTTCTGAAAGAACCCTGGGGCTCCATAGCAACCTCTGAAGGAACCCTAGGGCTCCATAGCAACCTCTGAAGGAACCCTAGGGCTCCATAGCAACCTCTGAAGGAACCCTAGGGCTCCATCGGAACCTCTGAAGGAACCCTAGGGCTCCATAGGAACCTCTGAAGGAACCCTGGGGCTCCATAGCAACCTCTGAAGGAACCCTAGGGCTCCATAGCAACCTCTGAAGGAACCCTAGGGCTCCATAGCAACCTCTGAAGGAACCCTAGGGCTCCATAGCAACCTCTGAAGGAACCCTAGGGCTCCATAGCAACCTCTGAAGGAACCCTAGGGCTCCATAGCAACCTCTGAAGGAACCCTAGGGCTCCATAGCAACCTCTGAAGGAATCCTAGGGCTCCATAGCAACCTCTGAAGGAACCCTAGGGCTCCATAGCAACCTCTGAAGGAACCCTAGGGCTCCATAGCAACCTCTGAAGGAACCCTAGGGCTCCATAGCAACCTCTGAAGGAATCCTAGGGCTCCATAGCAACCTCTGAAGGAACCCTACCGCTCCATAGAAGCCTCCGAAGGAACCTCTGGAGGTTGAGAAAGACTAGGGAGGAGTGCCTCGGATCTCAGGAACACCTGATTAGAAGGATATAAGAAAAGTGGAGGCTCACTAGAGGGGATGCACAAAAACTCACCACCTGATTAGAGGGATTTCACACAGATGGAGACTACCTAATGTACTTCAAACTCATTACCTGATTGGGCAGATAGCACACATTTGGAACTTGCTAAAGTGTAGTACCCCTGAACTCACCACCTGATTAGATGGATATCCCACAAGCTGAGACTCCTTAGGCGAAGTGCCTCCAAACTCCTCAACTGATTTGAAGAATCCCTAGAAGGAATGTCCCCCAAACTGTCCACCTAATCAGAGGGATATCCCGCAAGAAGAGATTAGGCGAAGTACCCCTAACTCACCACATGATTAGATGGATATCCCGCAAGCGGAGAATCCTTAAAGTGGTTGTAAACCCTGTACAACTACTTTTACCTACGCCTATATTAAGGTTACCTGTAGGCTATATGTTGCGTGCGAATATGTGCATCTGCTGGCCTTGTATGGCATGCCGATAACGATTATTGGTGCTGCAAGGAGTGTATGGAGTGCTATTACCAATGGCACTGCAAGTGCGGTGTGCGTTTTTTTGCGCACACTGTGCAAAAACGTGTGGAGCGCCGGTAACCATTATGAGAACCGCAAGCGCAATGCACATTTTTTCCTGAATTCTGTAAACGTGTGCGAAAACACGCATGGGGAGTGATAATTAATCACACCGCAAGCCTGATGCACATCTTTTGTACGTTTTGTGAACATGTGCGAAAACGCACGTATGAAGTGCCTTTGACCATTAGACCCCTTTCACACTTGGGCGTTTTTCAGACGTTTTTCAGGCGCTTTAGCGTTAAAAAAAGCGTCTGTAAAGCGCCTGAAAGAGTGCTTTCACATTGGGGCGCTGCGCTGGCAGGGTGTCAAAAAAAGTCCTGCAAGCAGCTTCTTTGCAGCGCTTTTGTGTTTTTGCCACCGGGCTGGGTGCGCTGATGGCCCGAGCCCTTTCACACTGTCAGCGCCCAAAAAACGCCTGAAAAACGCCCCAGTGTGAATAGGGTCTTAAGTGGCGCTTTACCAGCGTTTTTCGGGCGTTGGCAGTGTGAAAGGGCTCGGGCTTTCACATTGGGATTGCAGATGAGGCTTCTTTCAGGCGCTTTACAGACGCTTTTTTTAACGCTAAAGCGCCTGAAAAATGCCCCAGTGTGAAAGGGGTCTTAATGGCAGCGCAAGTGTGATGCACTTTCCGTGAACGTGTGCAAAATCACCTATATGGAGTGCCTTTAACAAATAATGGCACCGCAAGCGCAATGCACGTTTTTTTGGCGCGATTTGTGCGAAAACGTGTGTATGGAGTGCCATTGGCGATAAATGGCAGTGCAAGCGCGATATACACGTTTGTTGCGCGTTCCACGAACGTGTTCGAAAGCGCATGTATGGAGTGCTATGGACAACCGATGGCACCGCAAGCACGGTGCAATGTTTTGAGCGTTCTGTGCGTTTTTTTGTGTTTTCCATGAATGTGTGCAAAAACATGCTTATAGAGTGCTATTAACAATTAATGGCACCGCAAGTGCAATGCAGGTTATTTGCGCGTTCCGTGAACTTGTGCAAAAACGCTCGTATGGGGTGCCAGTATCAATTAATGGCACCGCAAGTGCGAAGCACGTTTCTCGCACATTATGTGAAAGTGTGCGAAAAGGCGAGTATGGAGTGCCATTGACAACTAATGGCACCGCAAGCGTGATGCACATTTTTTTTTTCCGCGTTCTGTGAACGCGTGTAAAAAAACGCGGATGGATTGGCATTAGCAATTAATAGCATGTGTGCGAAAACGCGTGTATAAAGTGCCATCAACAATTAATCGCTCCGCAAGTGTGATGCACATTTTTTTTGTGTGTTCCATGAATGTGTGCTAGAATGCCCATGTGGATTGCTATTTAACAATTAATGGCACTGCAAGCGCAATGCACGTTTTTTGCGCGTTCCGTAAATGTGCGTAAAAATGCGTGTGTGTGTGTGTGTGTGGAATGCCATCCACATTTAATGGCATGCGCGATGCACTTTTTTTTTTTCGTTTTCCGTGAAACCGCACTTTTTTTTTTTTTCGTTTTCCGTGAAACCGCACGTATAAATTGCCATTGACAATTAACGGCACCACAAATGCGATGCACGTTTTTTTACGTGTTACGCGTCACATGAACATGTGTGAAAATGCCTGCTTTTGTACACAGAATGCGCGGATATGAACGGAGCCTTGGCGACGAGGTTTACGCCTACTTTCGCCTTGAACATCAGTAATGAGGGATATAAAATCTGACGCATTTGTATGGGAAATAATAGCATAATTTAAATGATAAATGATACATTTTAAATGTTCTTTCCTAGTAGTTTCCTCCAGGAATTGGCGTATTCCTGTAGTGGTAGATGTGCGCGGCGCGTCGGGGGGGGGGAGCGGCGGAGTGAAATAAATGTCAGTATTTATGGCACATCTGTAAGGTGGGGGGGGGGTGGTAATGTTTTCTGTCCGCGGTGTAATGTGTGTGCGGAGAGCGGTGTCTGGCGTATTGGCGTAAACACGAGACAGACGTTGTTCAGTAGCGGCGGAGCTCGCCCTGTATAAACTGGAACATTCCTGCTCTTCTCATTACAGATCTCCTTTTATAGCCTCCGCTCGCTGCTCTCGGGCGAAGGTTCATCGAAGAAACAGAAATGCCTTCAGTGAGAGCGAATAAAAGCAAAAAAAAGCGAGCCGCAGCTCCACAAGTGCATCGCCAGGCGTAATGAGGCCGCTGATGAATGCGGGAAGATTTAGTTTGGTATATTACATATTTGTCTTTGCAGGTTTTAGATGTATTTTTATTTGTACGGCAGGAGAGGCGACGGTGAAAATAATCACCATGGAAGCAACCACATCTCTGTCTTAAAGCGAGAGTCGCATCCGGTGTATTTTTTTTTTTTTTTTTAAATAATTATTTGATCTCCTGCAGATTTTTTAGGTTTGCCGACTTACAAAGAAATGAACGGTCTGTCATTTTAATCATAAGTGTATTTTAACCACTTAAACCCCCCTCCTGCCCAGACCAACTTTCAGCTTTCAGTGCTGTCGCGCTTTGAATGACAATTGCGCGGTCATGCTACACTGTACATATATGACATTTTTATCATTTTTTTCCCCACAAATAGAGCTTTCTTTTGGTGGTATTTAATCACAGCTGGGATTTTTATTTTTTGCTAAACAAACAAAAAAAGATGGAAAATTTTGAAAAAAAAAAAAAAAAAATCATGTTTCATAGTTTGTTATAAAATTTTGCAAACAGGTAATTTTTCTCATTCATTGGTATGCGCTGATGAGGCGGTACTGGTGGGCACTGATAGGCTGCACTGATGGGCACTGATAGGCACAGATAAGGCGGCACTGATATGCACAGATAAGGTGGCACTGATAGGAACAGATAAGGCGGCACTGATAGGCACAGATAAGGCGGCACTGATAGGCACAGATAAGGCGACACTGATAGGCACAGATAAGGCGGCACTGATAGGCACAGATAAGGCGACACTGATAGGCACAGATAAGGCGACACTGATAGGCACAGATAAGGCGACACTGATAGGCACAGATAAGGCGACACTGATAGGCACAGATAAGGCGACACTGATGGGCACAGATAAGGCGACACTGATGGGCACAGATAAGGCGACACCGATGGGCACAGATAAGGCGGCACTGATAGGCACAGATAAGGCGACACTGATAGGCACAGATAAGGCGACACTGATAGGCACAGATAAGGCGACACTGATGGGCACAGATAAGGCGACACTGATGGGCACAGATAAGGCGGCACTGATGGGCACAGATAAGGCGACACTGATGGGCAAAGATAAGGCGACACTGATGGGCACAGATAAGGCGACACTGATGGGCACAGATAAGGCGACACTGATGGGCACAGATAAGGCGACACTGATGGGCACAGATAAGGCGACACTGATGGGCACAGATAAGGCGACACTGATGGGCACAGATAAGGCGACACTGATGGGCACAGATAAGGCGACACTGATGGGCACAGATAAGGCGACACTGATGGGCACAGATAAGGCGACACTGATGGGCACAGATAAGGCGACACTGATGGGCACAGATAAGGCGACACTGATGGGCACAGATAAGGCGACACTGATGGGCACAGATAAGGCGGCACTGATGGGCACAGATAAGGCGGCACTGATGGGTGGCACTGAAAGGTGTTACTGATGGGTACCACTGATAGGTGGTACTGATGGACACTGGTAGGTGACACTGATGGGCATTGGTAGGTGACACTGATGGGCAGCACTGTTGATGAGGCACTGATTGGTGGCACTGTGGGTAGTGATAGGTGGCACTGTGGGCACTGATGGGTGGCACTGTGGTTACTGATGAGTGACACTGTGGGCACTGGTAGGCGGTTCTGTTGTGCACTGGTAGGTGGCACAGGTGGGCACAGATGAGCTGGCAGGAGCTCTCCTTGATCAGGACCGATGTCCCTCTGAGAGCCGCTGGTGATCTGCTTTTTTTTTTCTCCTCACGCTGTCAGCGCGAGAAGAAAAAATAGCTGACAGCTAAGTAAGGGGATCGATCCCCTACTTCGATCTGTGATCAGCCGAGTCTTATAGACTTGCTGTTCACAGAGCGCGCTGCGTGCCCCCCCTGCACGGGGAGCGCAGGTCGCTCGGGCACGGGAGGAGGTCAATAGACGTAGTACCAGCAAAGTAGGTCCGCGCTGTAGCCGTCATTCTGGCTATAGCGCGGATCTGAAGCAGGTAAATGATAGAGACAGAATATCAACTAAAAATCCAGAAAAAAACACGATATAAATGTTATAAATTGAGTTGCAGTTCAGTGAGTAAAATAAGTATTCGATCCCCAAGCAAAAAATGACTTGGTACTTGGTGGAGAAACACTTGTTGGCAAGCACAGAGGTCAGACGTTTCTTGTAATTGGTGATCAGGTTTGCACACATCTCAGGAGGGATTTTGGTCCACTCTTCTTTACAGATCTTCTATAAATCCTTAAGGTTTCTTGGCTTTTGCTTGGCAACTTGAAGTTTCAGCTCCTTCCATAAATTTTTTATAGGATTAAAGTCTCGAGACTGGCTAGGCCACTCCATGACCTAATGTACTTCTTCTTGAGCCACTCCTTTGTTGCCTTGGCGGTATGTTTTGGGTCATTGTCATGCTGGAAGACCCATCCACGACCCATCTTCAGTGTTCTGGCTGAGGGAAGAAGGTTCTCATCCAAGATTTTACAATACATGGTCCCATCCATTGGACCCTCAGTGCAGCAAAGTCGGCCTGTACCTTTTAGCAGAGAAACAGCCCCAAAGCATCAAGTTTTCACCTCCATGCTTCACTGTAGGGATGGTGTTCTTAGGGTCATGGAACAGCATTTTTCTTCCTCCAAACATGGCGAGTCCCCCTCCTCAGGAAGGCACATGTACAGTCATCCCAATGAACATCTAAATGATTCAGAGAAGGATTGGGAGAAAGTGCTGTGGTCAAATGAGACCAAAATTGAGCTCTTTGGCATTAACTCAACTGGCCGTGGCGAGGCCTGTTCTGAGTAGATCCTGTCCTGTTATACCGCTGTATGGTCTTGGCCACCGTGCTGCAGCTCAGTTTCAGGGTCTTGGCAATCTTCTTATAGCCTAGGCCATCTTTATGTAGAGCAACAATTCTTTTTTTCAGATCCTCAGAGAGTTCTTTGCCATGAGGTGCCATGTTGAACTTCCAGTGACCAGTATGAGAGAGTGAGAGCGATAACACCAAATTTAACACACATGCTCCCCATTCACACCTGAGAACTTGTAACACTAACGAGCCACATGACAGCGGGGAGGAAAAATGGCTAATTGGGCCCAATTTGGACATTTTCACTTAGGGGTGTACTCACTTTTGTTGCCAGCGGTTTAGACATTAATGGCTGTGTGTTGAGTTATTTTGAGGGGACAGCAAATTTACACTGTTATACAAGCTGTACACTCACTACTTTACATTGTAGCAAAGTGTCATTTCTTCAGTGTTGTCACATGAAAAGATAGAAGAAAATATTTACAAAAATGTGAGGGGTGTACTCACTTTTGTGAGATACTGTATGTGGCAGCTCGCTGTTAAAGCCCACCTGCGTCATATTAATGGGCATAAGTGGGAAAAATTCTCCTTACATTGGTGATCAGTGAGAAGAATGTTCCTTACATTGGTGGTCAGTGGGAAGAATGTTCCTTACATTGATGGTCAGTGGGAAGAATGTTCCTTACATTGGTGATCAGTGAGAAGAATGTTCCTTACATTGGTGGTCAGTGAGAAGAATGTTCCTTACATTGGTGGTCAGTGAGAAGAATGTTCCTTACATTGGTGATCAGTGAGAAGAATGTTCCTTACATTGGTGGTCAGTGGGAAGAATTTTCCTTACATTGGTGGTCAATGGGAAGAATGTTCCTTACATTGGTGATCAGTGGGAAGAATGTTCCTTACATTGGTGGTCAGTGGGAAGAATGTCCCTTACATTGGTGATCAGTGGGAAGAATGTTCCTTACATTGGTGGTCAGTGGGAAGAATGTCCCTTACATTGGTGATCAGTGAGAAGAATGCTCCTTACATTGGTGGTCAATGGGAAGAATGTTCCTTACATTGATGATCAGTGAGAAGAATGTTCCTTACATTGGTGGTCAGTGGGAAGAATGTTCCTTACATTGGTGGTCAGTGAGAAGAATGTTCCGTACATTGGTGGTCAGTGGGATGAATGTTCCTTACATTGGTGATCAGTGAGAAGAATGTTCCGTACATTGGTGGTCAGTGGGAAGAATGTTCCTTACATTGGTGGTCAGTTGGAAGAATGTTCCTTACATTGGTGGTCAGTGAGAAGAATGTTCCTTACATTGGTGGTCAGTGGGAAGAATGTTCCTTACATTGGTGATCAGTGGGATGAATGTTCCTTACATTGGTGATCAGTGAGAAGAATGTTCCGTACATTGGTGGTCAGTGGGAAGAATGTTCCTTACATTGGTGGTCAGTTGGAAGAATGTTCCTTACATTGGTGATCAGTGGGAAGAATGCTCCTTACATTGGTGGTCAGTGGGAAGAATGTTCCTTACATTGGTGATCAGTGGGAAGAATTCTCCTTACATTGGTGATCAGTGAGAAGAATGTTCCTTACATTGGTGGTCATTGGGAAGAGGTCAGTCAGCCACAGCTCATGGAACCCCCAGCAACTTCTGGAGGAAGCCTAGGGTTCCATGGAGAAATATCTGCTATATATAATAGTAAAGTATTTTTGTCTATAGGTTGGTATATCTGTTTTTTCCAGTTAAACTGCTGTGAGTGTTATGTGATTCCCAGTTCAATGGATTTCTTCCCCATTTATATCATCCGATATGCAGTCTGGCCATTTGTTCTGCTCTATTGCCATCCTACAAACACTGTATCTTCCCTCCTGTGTATACATAACATTCGCTATAAATCATAGTTATTACCTGCAATACATTGGGGCTTTATTCATTTCATAAGGACCGCAGACTTCAATGGGTCTCAGTGGGAACATAAAGCAGCTTCAGTTACAGTATGTGGCTGAACGTTATGCTAGGAAGCTCTCTGCTCCACATCTGTCATTCCACTATTATGTCATAGTGACTGGCCGGGTACGAGCGCCGGACAAGCTTGGAGATCCTCCCTGGAAGAGTTTACTTTAACCTATCTGTGGTGTCATTAACCAGTTCAGCTCCGGAAGGTTTTACCCCGCTTCATGACCAGGACATTTTTTGCTATTCAGCACTGCGCTACTTTAATTGGTAATTGCGTGGTCATGTAACGCTGTACCCAAATTAACTTTGTATCCTTTTTTTCACACAAACAGAACTTTCTTTTGGTGGTATTAGATCACCACTGTGTTTTTATTTATTTTATATTTTTTTTATAGAAATGACATTTTTTTGAAAAAAACGCCAATATTTTCTAATTTGTTATCCACTTGACCTCCCGAAGATTTACCCCCCTTCATTCATGACCAGACCATATTTTGCGATGCAACGCCGACCATTTCTTTAACGCGGTCATGCAACGCTGTACACAAGTAAAATTTAGAGGGCGTTTTTTTTTTGTTTTTTTTTTGGTGCTATAAACAAACAATATTTTTTACTTCCTGCTATAAAACTTATCCAATAAAAAAAAAATCAAGGTTCTTCATAAATTTAGATCAATATGTATTCTGCTACATGTTTTTGGTATAAAGCATATATTGATTGGTTTGCGCAAAGGTTCTAGCGTCTACAAACTATGGTGTATATACTAGATTTTGTAATTTAGTTTTGTAAACTTTTTTTAACATTTTCTTTTTTTCTTGTTAGGATGGCGGCAATGAGTGACCTATATTGCGGACTGCGACATTGCGGCGGTCAATCGGACACTAATTGACACTTTTGACACTTTGCAGCAACCAGTGACAATAATACAGTGATAAGTGCTAAAAATATGCACTGTCGCTGTCAGTGGCGACGAACAACCCCCCCGACCCCGGTTGGTTGGTGGCACCGCTCCCTCCTGGCACTTACCCTATCTATGTTGAGGGTATATGGGCTCCTATGGGCGGCGGCCAGCAGCCGGGTTGCGGGCACCTACAGGCGGCGACCAGGTTGTGGGCACCTACAGGCGGCAGCCAGGTTGCGGGCACCTACGGGCAGAAGGTGGGTTGCAGGCTCCTACGGGTGGCAGGTGGGTTGCAGGCTCCTACGGGTGGCGGGTGGGTTGCAGGCTTCTACGGGCAGCGGCCGGGTTGCTGGCACCTTCGGGCAGAGGGTGGGTTGCAGGCTCCTACGGGTGGTGGGTGGGTTGCAGGCTTCTGCGGGCAGTGGGCGGGTTGCCAACCTTATGGGCAGCGGGTGGGTTGCGGGCTCCTACGGGCGGCGGGCAGTGGCTCCTGTGTCCTCTTTCCTTCTTCTGCATTACGGCAGCTTCCGCCGTGCGGCTCCTCCCTCCTCCTCCTAGCCATCCAATAGGATTGCCCGTCCTTTTAGCCAATCGGGTCTCAAGACCCACTTCCTGAGTGGCCGGGAGGAGGATCAGTGTGGCAATAGCGAATATTCATTCGCTATTGTCACACAACTGGGTGTTTTTTGAAGCCCATTAGAGCCTCATGCGTCCGGCACCCTGTATGTAGATCATGGACGGGCCTCTGCTGGTGACTGTACTAATGACACTGGCTGGGAAGGAGCTAAACCACTAGGGCGATCAAAGGGTTAAATGTGTGCCTAGCCAGTGTTTATGTGTACACCGTGTGCTGCTTTTACTAAGGGGTGTGCTGGTTTTTTATTCCCTTGGGGGGGGGGACGCACAAAATCCATCACTTTCCCCCATCAGAACAGAGATCTGCCTTGTTTACATAGGTAGAGCTTCGTTCTGTGTCTCTTCCCGATGATGAGCGGGTGCGCTGGCAGCAGGTGTGTTCTTCCCCTGGGCAGAGGTGCAAAATCGCATATATACATGATCCTGCACAGAACGGCCGCTCGGTAGCAGTATATCTGCTGTGGGTCTGTCGGGTCTAAAACAATCAAAATGTATTCTGCTACATGTCTTTGGTTAAAAAAGGGAAAAAAAAATCCCAATAAGTGTGTATTGGTTTGTGTGAAATTTGTAGTGACAGCAAACTATGTTATATATATATATATATATATATATATATATATATATGTATGTGTGTATGTGCAGCTATAGATGCTATACTAGTTATAGCAGTGATTAGGGACTTAGCGTGTCTATAATACTTTAATACTGCAGTGGAAATCTGACACTAACTGACTCTGACGCCACTAGTGAAACTAACACAGTGATCGGTGGTGTGGGTAGCACAGTGGTGTAGGGGTTAGCACTTATGCCTAGCAGCAAAAGGGTCGCTGGCTTGAATCCCGACCACGACACCACCTGCCTGGAGTTTGCATGTTCTCCCTGTGTGGGTTTCCTCCAGGTACTCTGGTTTTCCTCCCACACTCCCAAGACTTGCTGGTAGGATAATTGGATCCTGTCTAAACTGTCTAAAATGTGAGTTAGGGACCTTAGATTGTAAGCTCCTTGAGGGTAGGGACTAATATGAATGTACAATGTATATGTAAAGCACTGCGTAAATTGACGGCGCTATAGAAGTACCTGAAATATATAAATATAATACTGTATTAATTACACTAATAGGTGACGGGGGTGATCAGAAGGGCAATCAAGGGGTTAACTGTGTGCTTAACAAGTGTTAGTGGGCTGCTTTTAATCATAGGATCCGGCTGTCTTTTCTCCCTGAACTCAAAGTTGATTTCAGGGAGCAGAAACAGCCAGATCGCTGCCTGTGTTCGGTGTTCTGTGTGTTTTGTAAACACAGAACTCTGTGCTGTGATGGGCCACAGACAATTAGCAGGCATACAGCCAAAAACATTGTCTGTAACCTGCTGACAAACTCAAGCACGGGTCAGCAGGGGGCGCACCCAAAAACCCAGGTGCTCACCGCATCGTGCGGGTACATTGCAGTGCCTGGCTGTGGTGCCCGCTAGCAGTAAATGTAATTGTTAGTGGATGGGAAGTGGTTAAGGTAGATGTAAACCCAATTACTAAAATCCTATATAATCTTTATCACCTTTAAATAGGATGTAAATCCTGATGTGTTTTACTTCCTCTTCATTCCCCTGCAAAGTAAAAGCATAATGGGCTAGTGTGCATCGCATACTAGCCCATTATGTGCCACTTACCTGCAAACGAAGCCCACGATGGTCCCCGCTGGTGGCCGCGTCCATCTTCACCCCTCTTCCTTCTGAGGCCGTGGACTCCAGCTCTGTGACTGGTCGGAGTCGCGTGACGTCATGCGCGCGGGAGCCGGCAGTCACGCACAGGCCCTATAGAAACGGCACGATCGTGCCCTTTCTTTGGTGCGCATGCGCCGAGGATGTCGCGCAAGCGTATATGGTAAATATCTCCTAAACAATGCAGGTTTAGGAGATATTTCCAGTACCTACAGGTAGGCCTTATTATAGGTTTACCTGTAGGTAAAAGTGGTCTGTAAAGGTTTACAACCAATTTAATGTAATTTCCGAAGTCATTCTCATCAGGATTGTGATGCAGACTACTAAGGAAGAGCCTTCCATGAACCCTATTAAAGTCTATGGGGGGGGGGGGGGGGTGTTTAAGGCTAATAGGCAATCCGATGTTGAAAAAAGGGCATGGGGTGATGGGTACTGCCAATGGAGGACATATGGGGTTTCTTGTAAGTTTCAATCAGACCCTTATCTAGACATGCAGCCTGATTGGCCAGGCAAGGCAGCGAGCATGCACCCTGCCCCCCCCCCCCAACCCCCATGACTATGACCATGACCAAATATGTATAGTGACGTCACCTGTGTACATTACCACGCAGTAAGGCATTTATCAACAGAGAGAAGCATCATCAGGCAGTGGGATTTTGAGAGTGAGGATGGCTCCATATTGCTGAATGACATGATTGATGATAAATTTACATTGGGTACATTATTACATCTTCTTGTCAAAGAAGGACTTCATTTATGCTTACCTCTTGGTGGGAATGGGTAAGGTGCAGGGGCGGACTGACCATTGAGCCACTCGGGCACTGCCCGAGGGCCCTGGGCCACTAGGGGGCCCCATCAGGGTTGCCAGCCTCAGTAAAACCAGGGACAGTATGTAGAAATCTGTGTTTTTTTTACATCTGTCTGTGTATACTGTGTGTACATGTATGTGTATACTGTGTGATTGTATACTGTGTGGCCCCATAATCTCCGATTGCCTGGGGGCCCCATAATCTCCTATTGCCCAGGGGCCCCATGAGTTATCAGTCCGCCCCTGGTAAGGTGTATGGACATCTGGAGGCCCCTTTATGTCTTTGTTGGATTGGGTAATATCTAGTGACCACTGAAGATTCCTATTGGTAACCCGCCCTTTCCCTACATCCTCTTGGGGCATCAGATGTGAGGAGAATGTCCTTGTCCCCCCCCCCCAATATTATAAAGCATGTGGATTGTTATGGTAATAGAAGGTGGGGGCCGATATCTGAAAGCTCCTTATTCTAAAGGGGGTTTGAGGTTCCTATAAGTCCCCCCCTGCCCTCCTTGCACATCCCCTGGGGAAGAGGTCCTTGTCCCTCAACACTGGGACAAGGAGTCTTGCAAGGGGACGGGAAGGTACCATCCTCCCCTTGCAAGGTACCCCTCCCCACAATATTACAAGACATGGTCTAGTGTGGCTCAGGTAGGTGGGGGCTGATATCTGATGGCCCCTTTTTTCTCTACAGGGCTTTCACTTTTTCCTATAAGCTCCCCCCTCCCATATCTAATTGTACATTGGATTTCTAAAGAGGTTATTATCCTTCAACACTGGGACAAGGTTCCTCGCAAGAGTGAAGGGTGTGGCTTTACAAGGGTATCCCCCTTCCCCCCATATTACAAGGCATATGGCCTGGCATGGTTCAGGAAGGTGGGGGCTGCAAGCTCATTGCCCTTTCTTTCCTGGCCAGCCCAAATAACGACATGAGGTAAGTTCTGCTCTCCCACATCTTCTTGGTGCATAGGATGTGGGAAGAGGTTACAAAGCATGTGGCCTGTTATGGTTCAGTCATGTGGGGGCCAATATCTGGAGCTCCCTTAATTCTAAAGAAGGGTTCCTATAAGTTTCCCCCTTCTACATCTTCTTGGGGCATCAGATTTGGGAATAGGTTCTTGTCCTTCAACACTGGGACAAGGTGCCTTGCAAGTGGAATGGGACCCCCCCCCCCCCCCCGACTTTGACAAGGCATGTTGCCTGCTATGGTTCAGTAAGGTGGGGGTCGATATCTGGAGCCCCTTAATTCTAAAGGGGGCTTCCAGATCCTATAAGTTCCCTTCTCCCACATCTTCTTGGTTCATCGAATGTGGGAAGAAGTTCTTGTCCTTCAATGATGGAGCAAGGAGCCTTGCAAGTGAAGGGGAATGCCCCCCCCCCCCTCAAATATTACAAGGCATGTGGTATAGTTCAGTAAGGTGGGGGTCGAAATCTGGAGCCCCCTTTATTCTAAGGGGGTTTTTCAATTTCTTGTACGTTTCCCCCCCCCCCTACATCTTCATGGTGCATCAGATGTGGAAGAGGTTCTTGTCCTTCAACACAAGTGAAGGGGAAGGGGTGACATATAAATGCCTTTTATGGTTCAGTAAGGTGGCAGCCAATATCTGGAGCCCCCTTCCAGATCCCTACAAGTCCCCCCTACATCCCCCTGGGACAACCAATGTGGGAAAGGGGCCCTTGCCCCTCAACACTGGGATAAGGTACCTTGCAAGGGCGAGGGTGTCTTTACAAGGACAACCCCCCCCCCATATTACAATGCATATAGCCTGGTAGGGTTCAGGAAGGAGGAAGGTGGGATCCACAAGCTCACTGCCCTCTCTTTTCTGGCCACTCTGTATTAGACCTAGATGCCTTGCAAGTGATGGGTAAGGGGTCACCCCCCCCCCTCCCCCAGTATTACAAGGCATGTGGCCTTGTAGGGTTCAGTAAGACGGGCCGATATCTGGAGTCCCCTTAATGCTACAGAGGGCTTCCAGACTCCTATAAGTCCCCCCCCCCCTCCGCCAACATCCTCTTGGGGCTACTAATGTAGGGGAGAGGTCCTTGTCCCTCAAAACTGGAACAAAGTACCTTGCAAGGGTGGGGGGATGGTGTGGATTTACAAAGACATTCCCCACTTCCCCCCCCCCCCAAATATTACAAGGCATATGGCCTGGCATGGTTCAGGAAAATGAGGGCTCACTGCCCTCTATTTCCTGTCCACCCCGGATAAGGACCTGGTTGGAATTTTAGAGGGAATGCCAGAATTTTTTTTCCCCCCGTCTTACATTAAAAAAATGCATTGCATTTTTAAATCACTATGCATATCATGTTTCCTATGTATAGCAATATATGCATGTTTTCCAGGGAAATTGTTTTCCCTGAATGTAACCAGCAGCTTCCTCTATTGTTAACATTTGTACATCAGAGGTGGTGTTAGGTCGGATTCTCTAATAGAGTCTTGCAGAGATATAAAATGGGACACCTGCCTTGGCATGACCTCCAGTAATCCATTAGCGGACTGCTGCAGGGAAACAATTGACTGCTATCTGGATCAAGTATCATTTTATTGAAGGTTTTTTCATTACAAATTGTTAGAGCGATTATCAATTACAAAGAATACTCATTAACTCCGCACTCCTTCCTGCTGGAATAAGGTCAAGGAACTCTGTACTCACATTGTGGATTTATCTGTTTAAATAAGTCTTTGCTTAAAGCAGAACTTGGGCTTAAAAAAAGCTCCCGCAAACCCCCATCCCTCATCTATTTGTAAAAAAATACCCCTTAGCCTTTAGCTGCCCAGGGTAATTTTCTAATTTTTAACACACAACACTATATTACCAAAGGTATTGGGACGCCTGCCTTTACACGAACATGAATTTTAATGGCGTCTTATTCTGTAGGGTTCAGTATTGAGTTGGCCCACCCTTTGCAGCTATAACAACTTCAACTCTTCTGGGAAGGCTGTCCACAAGGTTTAGGAGTGTGTCTATGGGAATGTTTGATCATTCTTCCAGAAGAGCATTTGTGGGGTCAGGCACTGATGTTGGAAGAGAAGGCCTGGCTCGCAGTCTCTGCTCTAATTTATCCCAAAGGTGTTCTATCGAGTTGAGGTCAGTCAAGTTCCTCCACCCCAAACTTGCTCATCTGTGTCTTTTTGGACCTTGCTTTCTGGACTGGTGTGCAGTCATGTAGGAAGAGTAAGGGGACATCACCAAACTGTTCCCACAAAGTTGGGAGCATGAAATTTTCCAAAATGTCTTGGTATGCTGACGCCTTAAGAGTTCCCTTCACTGGAACTAAGGGGCCAAACCCAACCCCTGGAAAAACAACCCCACACCATAATCCCCCCTCCACCAAATGATTTGGACCAGTGCACAAAGCAAGACATGGATGAGCGAGTTTGAGGTGGAGGAACTTGACTGGTTATTGCTCTCACTCTCTCATACTGGTCACTGGAAGTTCAACATGGCACCTCATGACAAAGAACTCTCTGAGGATCTGGAAAAAAGAATTGTTACTCTATATAAAGATGACCTGGGCTATAAGAAGATTGCCAAGACCCTGGAACTGAGCTGCAGCTCAGTGGCCAAGACCATACAGTGCTTTAATAGGACAGGTTCCACTCAGAACAGGCCTCGCCATGGTGGACCAAAGAGGTTGAGTGCACATGCTCAGCATCATATCCAGAGGTTGTCTTTGGCAAATAGATGTATGAGTGCTGCCAGCATTGCTGCAGAGGTTGAAGGGGTTGGGGGTCAGCCTGTCAGTGCTCAGACCATACACCGCACAATGCATCAAAAAGGTCTGCATGGCTGTCATCCCAGAAGGAAGCCTCTTCTAAAGATGATGCACAAGAAAGCCCGCAAACTGTTTGCTGAAGACAAGGAGACTAAGGACATGGATTACTGGAACCATGTCCTGTGGTCTGATGAGACCAAGATAAACATATTTGGTTCAGATGGTGACAAGCGTGTGTGGCGGCAACCAGGTGAGGAGTACAAAGACAAGTGTGTCTTGCCTACAGTCAAGCATGGTGGTGGGAGTGTGGTGGGAGGGGCTGCATGAGTGCTGCCGGCACTGGGGAGCTACAGATCATTGAGGGAACCATGAATGCCAACATGTACTGTGGCATATTGAAGCAGAGCATGATCCCCTCCTTTCGGGAGACTGGGCCGTAGGATGGTATTCCAACGTAATAACGGCCCCAAACACACCTCCAAGATGACCACTCCCTTGCTAAAGAAGCTGAGGGTAAAGGTGATGGACTGGCCAAGCATGTCTCCAGACCTAAACCCTATTGAGCATCTGTGGGACATCCTCAAAAGTAAGGTGGAGGAGAGCAAGGTCTCTAACATCCACCAGCTCTGTGATGTCGTCATGGAGGAGGGGAAGAGGACTCCAGTGACAACCTGTGAAGCTCTGGTGACCTCCATGCCCAAGAGGGTTAAGGCATTGCTGGAAAATAATGGTGGTCACACAAAATATTGACACTTCGGGTCCAATTTTGACTTTTTCACTTAGGGTGTATTTACTTTTGTTGCCAACGGTTTAGACATTAATGGCTGTGTGTTGAGTTATTTTGAGGGGACAGCAAATTTACACTGTTATACAAGCTGTACACTCACTACTTTACATTGTAGACAAGTGTCATTTCTTCAGTGTTGTCACATGAAAAGATTAAATAAAATATTTACAAAAATGTGAGGGGTGTACTCACTTTTGTGAGATACTGTGTGTGTATGTATATATATATATATATTAAAAAATTACCTCCGTGACAGTCACCGCTTGGTCTTGACAAATTGGACATCCTCAAAATTGTTCCCTTTTTGTTATTTGTGCAGCATTGTTTACTTGTGAAGCGCTTACCCCCGAAGGAGCAGCTAATTAAAATTTTATATCCGTAATTCACGTTCACCCAACCCTCGCAGCCCATAGATTCAAAACTCACAGTCCTTAATGCTTTTTCTCTTGCTTTATTCATCAACATAAACTGGGATGGGAGAAGGACTTCCTCTGAGATGCTCTTTGTTACATTATCATCTTCCAATTGCTCAGAGTCACTCTGAATAACTTCTTCATCTGCATGACCTTTAAAGAACAGTCCGTATCTCTATATGTGTGCTTGCAGCTTCACCGCTACCTTTTTACCACTACTTCCCATCTACATGGTACTTCCACGATGAGCTAAAGAAAAGTCACTCTGAATAACTCCTCCCGCTTAAATGATTGGAATCCCGGGGCATTGCTGAACCCAAAGTCATAGACCATCACTGCCCATCTCACTGACTTGGGTACCAACAACCCTCAGCCTCTGGTAGTACCCTTCCCTTGGGCTTTCACTCACGTGATCAATAGCCCATGTGCCACTCATAAATGATCGATCGCCCAGTTTCCTTCCGCTTTGCTGCTACTTCTTCCACAATGATTCTTAGTTCCCTTTCTCCTTTATGGCCTGCTTCCCTCCCCACAGGGGTGGCCATCAACACCAGCAACTAAATGCTGTGAGATGTCGTCTGTTGCTCCATGAGGACCTGTTCTTCACCCTTATTGCAGGGGTGAAGCTCCGTCGGGTTCCCGGAGGGAAACCCCCCCTCCCCCCTCCGGGAACCAGGCTGGCCTCCCTCGCTCCTCAGAGCAGGACTCTACTCGAACCCCCCCCCAACTACGTGACTCCCCTTTTATATGAGAGTCCCGGGTGTTACCAAGCAAATTAATGATTGACCGGGATTAGCATACAAACTACCTGCCACTCAAAGGAAAATTAACAACAGACAGGCCTCCTGTAATAGCACAAGCCTGTCTAAATTTACCTGACATAGAAACTACCAGGAAAAAGGTCACCTACCAAAAGTAGGTGCCCGCTACACTTGTATCTCCTGATGTACAGCGTGGACATCCTGACTGTAGGCATCTGAAGCCCGCTGGGACCCTCTTCTGGAATTAGGTGCATATATATATATATTTTACTCACTGAACTGCAACTGAATTTTTTTAAGATTTATATCCGGTGTTTTTTTCTGGATTCCTGGTTGATATTCTATCTCTAGAATTTAAAATACACCTATGATAAAAATGATAGACTCTTCATTTCTTTGTAAATGGGCAAACTTACAAAATCAGCAGGGGGTCAAATAATTATTTCCCCCACGTTTTCTTTAGTGCTGTCCCATGAAGACTTGATGTTCCAGTGCCAGGCTTCTTCTAGTTTGAATGATGGCCAATATCCTCCAGTCCAGAGTCAGTATTGTCTGCTCACTGTACGTTGTTAGGTGCTTACTGGGTATTTTTTGTATTTGCAGTGATTGTAAAGAAACAAACTGTGAGAATGTGCATGTATTACAGAGCTGTACGTACATTTATTTATTTTTTTTGCTAAAGTTTTTCTACCCAGACATGTTGGATGGAAAAACGATTTTGTTCAATTTGTATGATGGGAATGATGACTTCATGTGGCAGTATTGGCTTTTCATTGTAGCACTAGTGTTATGTTGGTTGAAAATTTTGTTGATCATTTTTATTATTTTTATTACTACAAATAGGTTCACTTTGCAAGGGTTCTTGGAGCCAGGGATGCAGGAGGCTGTTGGAATAGACAGGGGTCACAGAGGTTGCTTGAAGCTGGGAACACTGGAGACCCTTGGGACACATGGGGTCACAGAGAATGCTTGGCGCTAGGATCACTGGAGACTCTAGGGACACACGTGGGTCATAGCGGATGCTTGGAGCTGGGAACACTGGAGACCCTTGGGACACACAGGATTCATAGAGAATGCTTGGAACTGGGAAAGTGGACACTCTTCGGACACACAGGGATCACATAGAATGCTTGGAGCTAGGAACCCTGGAGACTCTAGGGACACACATGGGTCAAAGAGGATGCTTGGAGCTGGAAACACTGGAGACCCTTGGTGCACTCAGGGGTTTATAGAGGATGCTTGGAGCTAGGAACACTGGAGACTCTAGGGACACACATGGGTCATAGAGGATGCTTGGATCTGGGAACACTGGATACTCTTGGGGCACCAAGGGGTTATAGATGATGCTTGGAGCTGGGAAAACTGAAGACACACAGGGGTCATAGAGAATGCTTGGAGCTGGGAAAACTGGAGAATCTTTGGACACAGAGGGGTCATATAGAATGCTTGGAGCAAGAAACACTGTAGACTCTTGGGACACACATGGGTCATAGAGGATGCTGGGAGCACTGAAGACCCTCAGGACACACAGGAGTCTTAGAGGATGCTTGGAGTTAGGAACACTGAAGAAGCTCAGGACACACGGGAGTCATAGAGGATGCTTGGAGCTAGGAACACTGGAGACTCTAGGGACACATAGGAGTCATAGAGGATGCTTGGAGCTAGGAACACTGGAGACTCTAGGGACACACAGGGATCAAAGAAGATGCTTGGAGCTGGGAACACTGGAGATTCTTGGGACACAAAGAGGTCATAGAGGATGCTTGGAGCTGGGAACACTGGAGACCCTTGGTACACACAGGAATCATGGAGGATGCTTTGAGCTGGGAAAACTGGAGACTCTTGGGACATACAGGGATCACAGAGAATGCTTGAAGCTAGGAACACTGAATACTCTAGGGACACACAAGGGTCATAGAGGATGCTTGGAGCTGGGAACACTGGAGACCCTCGGGACACACAGGAGTCCTAGAGGATGCTTGGAGCTAGGAATACTGGAGACTCTAGTGAGACACAGGGGTCACACAGGATGCTTGGAGCCAGAAAAGCTGGGGACCCTTGGGGCTTAGGCTGGTCACTTTGCAAGGGAATGTTCATATTTGCCTTTAGTATATCACCCCCTTAGTGATGATGGTGTGGTTGGTTGAATAGAATTTTGAAGCTTGGTATTTAGGGAAAAAGAGTTCCCCCTGCTGGTGGAAGTGCAAGTCCTTAACACATACAAAAATGAGCAAGCCAATGACGCCTGTTCTCCTATTTTATAATGTCATTAATGTAGATCTGAGCCAGCAGATCCTTTAACTTCAAACTCTAGAACCCATTAAATTTTGGTACGCTGTGACAGACTGTGAAATAATTTGAAAAAAGGCTCAGGGATCGCTGTGCAAAATATTAATCACCAAAACATGCACGGTCTGTTTTATTTGCTGCTGAATATCATCTGTCAAAATGTACATGGGCATACAAGCACATGCCTGCATAAATAAGTTAATAAATAAACTTTGCATATAGGTCTACATCGAGTATCCTTTGAGGCAGTAAGGCATGGGTGAATGAATGAGCACGGAATTAAAGCATAACTAAACCCAAAACAAAATATATTGCAACTTACCCAGATGCAATGGCTGCATATTTTTTTATTTTTCAGGTTTTTTTCCTTTATTTCCAACTGGTGATCTTGCCAGTTACACACTTCCTGCCCTAGGGTGACAGTGCTCACTGTACTGTATCTGTGAAGGAGCAGCATTGTCACCCTAGGACAGGAAGTGTGTTAGGACTACACAACCCCCCAGTCTCCATAACATAGAGGGTATGTGTTCTGTAGTCCACAGAGATAACCAAAAAAGTTGCAAACTGCTAACAGTCAGCACAAACAAAGACCACAGGAAATTATGAGCACATAAGATTTCTGGCAGGATTAACTGGCTCTTAGGACACACAGGGTCATAGATGATGCTTGGAGCTGGGAACACTGGAGACCCTTAGGACACACAGGGGTCACAGAGGATGCTTGGAGCTGGGAATGTGGGAGATCCTTGGGACATACAGGGGTCACATAGGATGCCTGGCGCTCGGAACACTGGAGACCCTTGGGACACACGGGGGGTCATAGAGGATGCTTGGAGCTGGGAATGTGGGAGATCCTTGGGACATACAGGGGTCACATAGGATGCCTGGCGCTCGGAACACTGGAGACTCTTGGGACACACAGGGTCATAGAGGATGTTTGGAGCCGGAAATGCTGGAAACCCTAGGGACACACAAGGTTTATAGAGGATGCTTGGAGTTGGGAACACTGAAGGTTATTTGGCACACACAGGGGTCAAAGAGGATGCTTGGAACAGAAAACAATGGAGACACAAGAGCTAGAAATATTAGAGACTCTTGGGACACACGGGGGTCATAGAGGATGCTTGGAGCTAGGAACACAGAGGCTCTTGGGACACACGGGTCATAGAAGATGCTTGGAGCTGGGAACACTGGAGACCCTTGGGACACACAGGGTCATAGAGGATGTTTGGAGCCGGAAATGCTGGAAACCCTAGGGACACACAAGGTTTATAGAGGATGCTTGGAGTTGGGAACACTGAAGGTTATTTGGGACACACAGGGGTCAAAGAGGATGCTTGGAACAGAAAACAATGGAGACACAAGAGCTAGGAATATTAGAGACTCTTGGGACACACGGGGGTCATAGAGGATGCTTGGAGCTAGGAACACAGAGGCTCTTGGGACACACGGGTCATAGAAGATGCCTGGAGCTGGGAACACTGGAGACCCTTGGGACACACAGGGGTCATAGAGGATGCTTGGAGCTGGAAACAAGGGAGACCCTTGAGACACAAGTTTTACAGAGGATGCTTGAAGAAGAGAATGCTGGAGATTCTTGGGACACACAGGGGTCACATAGGATGCTTGGAGACCCTGGGGACACACAGGGGTCACAGAGGATTCTTGGATGTAGGAACACTGGAGACTCTTGGAACACCCGGGGGTCATTGAGGATGCTTGGAGCCAGAAATGCTGGCAACCCTTGGGACACACAGGGTTCATAGTAGGGCTGAAAGAACTAATCGATTAATCGACAACTAATCGATTATGAAAATAGTTGTCAACTATTTTCATAATCGATTAATCGGCCAGCCGATTATTTGGCCTGTATACAGAATGCATTATTTGTTTACATACCAGGAAATACAGCGCAGCACACATACAGCTCAGTACACCATCCATACATGTCAGTAAGTGCCTGAGAACTTTTGAATGTGTGAGGAGCAATGCCTCACGGAACATGTAGTCCTGGGCAGGAAGTGAGTGCGTCTAAAAGCAGAAGTTTTTTTACCTTGCTATAGGGGCACGCTATACTATAATTTGCAGCTTGCTATTGGGGCACTCTAAAGGCAGGAGGAGCCAGAGGCATCGATGGGGGACCCCAGAAGAGAAGAATCGGGGCTGCTCTGTGCAAAACCATTACACAGAGCAGGTAAGTATACCATGTTTGTTTTAAATAAAATGACTTTAAAGACTGTGCAGGGAAGATCAGCATCTAAACCCAGAGAGGGTGGAGGCTGATAGACTGGAGGTAATAGAAGGCATTACTATTACATTTAAAGTAAACTTTTACATGGAGGCAAGCCACATTACGTGGGATTAGGGCACATTTCAATGAGGCAGGGCACATTACGTGGGAGCAGGGCACATTACATGTGCCCCAGTGTAAAATGGGGTCTAAATAAAAAATGTGATCTCTGAGTCTGATGATATTTACCAGATTCAACCTCCAATAGTATATACAGTATATCTCTTCTGTCTGTTATTCTCAGAGTGGATTAGAGATTTTGCTCCCTAATCATATAGTTGATTAGTTATATTTACCACTGCATATAGATTTTGAAGAATAAATTGCCTTTTTTTTAAACTTTACATATTAAATTATACACCACACTTTTTTTAAGGTTATTATCCGATTAATCGATTTATTCGAAACAATAATCAGCCAACTAATCGATTATGAAAATAATCGTTAGTTGCAGCCCTAGTTCATAGAAGATGCTTGGAGCTGGGAACACTGGACCTAACTTGGGACACACAGACGTCATAGAGGATGCTTAGAGTTGAAAATTTTGGAGACCCTTGGGACACACAAGGGTCACAGAGGATGCTTGGTGCCAGGAATGCTAGAGACCCTTGGGCCACACAAGGGTCACAGAGGATGCGTGGAGCTAGGAAAGCTGGATATATTTAGAACACACTTATGTACCACCACGTATCAGTCCAAACCATGTCCTCCTACCACTAACCTTGGATTTCTTTGACCTTTGTTTATCTGCCAGCTTTGCTCCATCTCTGGTTGTCTTCTTGCATACCTCTTCAAGCCTATTACTTAGACCAGTGGTCTCCAAACTGTGGCCCAGGGGCCAGATGTGGCCCTTCGCTTGCCTTTAACCACATCTTGGTGCACCATTTCATACACTGACTCCAACAACAGGGCATTATTATTCCCACTTGCACCAGGGGTGGGCCACTATTCCACTGATAACAATGATGGGCACTATTCCTCCCACTGATAACAATGAGGGGGCACTATTCCTCCCACTGATAACAATGAGGGGGCACTATTCCTCCCACTGATAGGACTAATGGGACACTATTTCTCCCACTGACACCAAAGAAAGATGGGGCACTATTTCTCCCACTGACACCAATGATGGGGCACTATTGCTCCCACTGACACCAACAACGGGGCACTATTCCTCCCACTGATAGGAATGAAGGGGCACTATTCCTATTTACCTAAGATGAGGCATTTTCTACTCCCACTAGCCACAGTCTGGCCCTCCTAAGGTCTGAAGGATAGTAAACTGGCCCTTTGTTTAGTAAGTTTGGAGATCCCTGACTTAGATCTACCCGCTGTTACATCTGAATTGGATGTTCACTGGCAAAGCAAACTTGTGTCCTGGGAACTGTCTTCTACTAAAATGTCATCTCCTACCATGAAGGGTTTTGGGGAAAGCCAGGTGCCCCTTAAACTCTACTGCTCCACAATACATGTGTCAATGACTAGGCCACCTGAAGCTGGATTTGATATGTGTTGGTTGAGGAGTGTCTTCAACAAAGAGTTGTGAGGCTACTTAATAAAGTCCAAAAGCCTTTTTCTTGGTGTTAATTGTTAGATAAAACACAACACACACCTTTCAGGACACCAGTGCACCCCTTCTTCAGGGATTTAAGAAAAAAAAATGTACCTTCAGAGATGACCTCTGAGTGGTGGTATGTTTTTTGGTGTGTTGCCTGCTTGGTGAGAAACACCTAAGAGTTTGCATCACCCAGAAATCAGCTCTGGACCCTAAACGTTTTGTGGTTTTCATCAGGGCTCTCCAAACTTTCCAAAGGGCCAGTTTACTGTCTCAGACTTTAGGGGGGCTGAACTATGGCCAGTGGGAGTAGAAAATGTATCAGCATCAATGGGAGTGAAAAATGGCTCAGACTTGGTGGTCGGTGAGATTAAAAAAATTACATAGCGCCTGTGGTCAGTAGGAGGAAGAATTGCCCCCCCCCCCACTGTTATTAGTGGGAGGATCAGTGACCCATCATTGGTGTCAGTTGAAGAAATAGCGTCCCATCATTGATATCAATGGCAGAAATAGTGCCCCATCATTGTTGGCAATGGTAGGAACAGTGCCCCATCATTGGTATCAGTGGGAGGAATAGTGCCTCATCATTGGTGTCAGTGGAGGGAATAGTTCTCCATCATTGCCATCAGTTGGGGGAATATTGTCCCATCATTGGAATTTGTGGGAGGAATAGTGCCCCATCATTGGTGTCAGTGGGAGGAATAGTGCCCCATCATTGATGTCAGTGGGAGGAATAATGCCCCGTCATTGGTCTCAGTGGGAGGAATAGTGCCCCGTCATTGGTCTCAGTGGGAGGAATAGTGCCCCGTCATTGGTCTCAGTGCAAGGAATGGTGTCTCATCATTGGTGTTAGTGGAAAGAATAGTGCCCCATCATTGGTGTCAGTGGGAGGAATAGTGCCCCATCATTGATGTCAGTGGGAGGAATAATGCCCCGTCATTGGTCTCAGTGGGAGGAATAGTGCTCCGTCATTGGTCTCAGTGGGAGGAATAGTGCCCCATCATTGATGTCAGTGGGAGGAATAGTGCCCCATCATTGATGTCAGTGGGAGGAATAGTGCCCCGTCATTGGTCTCAGTGGGAGGAATAGTGCCCCGTCATTGGTCTCCGTGCAAGGAATGGTGTCTCATCATTGGTGTTAGTGGAAAGAATAGTGCCCCAACATTGGTGTTAGTTCTCCATCATTGCCATCAGTCGGGGGAATATTGTCCCATCATTGGAATTTGTGGGAGGAATAGTGCCCCATCATTGTGTCAGTGGGAGTAATTATACTTCTCTGTTGATGTCACTGCAAGGAATGGTGCCTCATCGTTAATGTCAGTAGGAGGAATAGTGCCTCATTTCAGTGGAAGGAATAGTGCCTAAACAGGCTGATCAAGGCCGGCAGAGGGCCACATCCAGCCCATGGGCCACAGTTTGGAGATCACCAGTTTTGAACAATGCTTAAATCCATAAAGGGGGGGGGGGGGTTGCACTGATCACTCAAAATGCGCTGGATGTTTTTATCTGACTACTAACACCAATAAATTGATGTTGGCTTTTGAACAATTAATTTCCCAACTCTTTGAGGCACTCCTCACATACCACACTTATTGTACCCAACTAGTACACTTTGCCGAAAGAACCAGTGCACCATCTAGTTTCCCCAAGATTTGAGCAGCCCAATTCGAACTACTGGACCCAATACCACATTCATCCTCTAAAACCCTCAGCCTTGGGTTCTAGCTATTTGGAACTACCTTAAGGGATCTCGCAGAGCTGACTTATACATCAGAGTCTTTGAAGCTGGATGGCTGGAGTCCAGCTACTCTATGCCCTGAAGATTCTTCTCGGGACTTTTATCTTCTTGTTTCATCTGGTCTCCCTGTGTATTACAAAGCAGTAGACTGATCACAAACTGAGATTGTTTCAACTTAACGAGGATCCGGTGAGCTGAACTTTTCTTCTACTTTCTGGCTTTGCGTTGGCGTGGAAACTCGCATGAGATGAGAGGTGAACATGGGTGACTTGTAATCTCCATGTACTCCCTCTCTACTATCTCCACCATTGTCTTGTTCAATGTAAAGGCTTTGAGTCACAGGCTGTGCTGCGGGGCATGCCTTTCCCTTCAGCTGCCAGCGATAATCAGGTATGTGTTTCTGACAGATGCCATCAGTGCATCTTTTTTCATGATTAAGTAGTATTTGGAAGGAATAGATTTCTTTCTTCTGTTTCCAGCTGACTTGCGCTCTCTGGCAGACCTTCAAGGTTCCTGAGAACTTCACGTAGCTCTTTTATGATGTTGTCAGTTGTCACTATGTCAGTAGGTCTTTTTAGATAGCGTGTTCAAGGACAGAATTGAAATTTTCTTTCTTTTTTTCAGCTTGCATGGTTAATCCTCTGATAGGTCTTAAAGGTTGTTCAGAACTGCATGGCTTTAGTGTGGCAATAATGCATTATGTCATATTGTTGGTTCAGCGTCATAAGGAGGATGCAAAAAAAGTTCTGATAACTCATCAATGTCATGTTGGGGTCTTTTTTTGCCCACTTTTTCTGAGTATTAACTTTCAGCTTAACTTCAGCCTGATGGTTAGCTTGTTATCGTGTCTGACAGCACTTTCCTACTCTTAAAGTGGAGTTCCACCCACTTTTACAACTCTTCAGCATCCCTCACTAAACTGTGCACTGTAAACAAATTGGATATTTTTTTATTTTTTTTCTCAGCACCTACTGTATATCTGCTGTATTCATTTTTCACTTCCTCCTCCCTGGCCGCGGCCCATCGCATCATTTCCTGTTTGCAATGCCTTCTGGGAAGGGGCGGCAACTTCCTCTGAAACTGCCGTTGCTATGGAAAACCTGACCTGAAACCTATTACACTGCTTGTGCTGCACTGAGCATGTGCGAGATCTGCAAGGATGAGATCCAGGAAGAAATACAGTCTGGCTTCAGATGCCCACACTTAAGATGGCCACGGCCTGCTGTAAATTTATAAAATAACAAACTACTGCTATAAACTAACAAAACAGACCTTAGTTTACAGACTAACTTTACTAGAATACATTAGGTTCGTGTATTATAGGGGTATTTTTATTTAAAAAGTATAATTTCGGCCGGAATACCACTTTAACCCCACCACCCTTTGCAACAGGTGCTCACTGTTTTTAAAAGACTTACCCACTCAAATCTAATGCCAAGATAAAGTGGTAGCCAAGGGGCCAACCCTTTCTCTCCTTCGCTGAACTCCAGAGCCCCCCAAAACAAAACAGAAATACAGTGCCTTGAAAACGTATTTATACCCCTTAAAAATTCCACATTTTGTCATGTTACAACCAAAATTTTAATGTATTTTATTGGAATTTTATGTGATGGACCAACACAAGGTAGCACGTGTAGCACTAACTCTCGGTGGAGCTGCTGGTTTAAAGCGGGCTGTTACCTTCACTCTTGATACCTCCGTTTCACCGGCACCGGGTCTAGGGTCCCGTTGAGTTTACCTCCGGACGATGTAGACACTAACGCTTGAGTAGATTTTTCAATGCTTTAATGAACAAATAATAAAGGAAGTAGCAGGAAAGAGGCAGAAGGAAAGTTGCAGGGAAGCTCAAATACCTTTCCTTAGTATTCTTTAGAACATTCTCTGGAATTGAACACTTGCAGTTGAATGGTTGAATGCGCTCCCCCTTGTGGGACCCAATCTTTGCCCGCCTGGATAGGCCTCTCTCACTTGCCTAGCAGCCAGTACGTAGCAACCTGGCAGTACTATGCAGTAAGATTACTTCCGGATACGTCCTCCAACCGAGTCACCAGGCCCCTCTCCAGACCAGCACTCTGCATGATCCTTCCATGACGGGTCCTCCCCTGGGATCTCCTCGGTTGTCCAGCTTCTTCTCTCAGGATAGACAGCTTCAGGACCGTTCCTCTGCTGCTGTGGTAGGCCCCAGACAGGCTTCTGGGCCCACCCACATGCCGCAGCGACGTGGGCCTCCGGAACAGAGGACCACTAGGTGGTACTCTTAACGCATACCTGTCGGCCAGGAGGGCCAGCAGATGGCTGAAAACGAACCCCTAAACATGGCGTCTGTCCCATAAATACCCTCTCCCAGAATGCAACTCGGAGGACCACCTCCACCGAGTTGTCTCCGGGACAGAGGAGCACCCATACATTTCAACACGTTGCTTTTTCAACACCAGCAGATGGTGACAACGACACCCGCCGGCACAGTGTGGAACTACATGCAACTCAGCCAAGCTGGAACAGAGGCAAATCTAACTTCCTCTAACAAGTAACCCACAAGATTAACCTATCAGCGGTAGATTCAAAAATCTACCAGCGCTACACACGTAATTGGGAAGTGGAAGGAAAATGATAAATGCTTTTCCACATTTTTTACAAATAAATATGTAAAAAGTGTTGCGTGCATTTGTATTCAGCCCCCTTTACTCTGATACCCCAGGAAACAATTGCCTTCAGAAGACACCTAATTAGTAAATAGAGTCCACCTGTGGTGTAATTTAATCTCCGTGTAAATACAGCTATTCTGTGAAGCCCTCAGAGGTTTTTTAGAGAACCTTAGTGAATAAACAGCATGAAGGCCAAGTTTAAAGCAGGGTTGGGTTCTAAAAAAATATCCCAAGCTTTGAACATCTCACAGAGCTCTGTTCAATCCATCATCGGAAAATGGAAAGAGTATGGCACAACTGCAAACCTACCAAGACATGGCCGTCCATCTAAACTGACAGGCCGGGCAAGGAGAGCATTCATCAGAGAAGCAGCCAAGAGGCCCATGGTAATGCTAGAGGAGCTGCAGAGATCCACAGCTTAGGTGGGAGAATCTGTCCACAGGACAACTATTAGTCGTGTTCTCCACAAATCTGCCCTTTATGGGAGAGTGGCAAGAAGAAAGACATTCTTGAAACAAAGCCATAAGAAGTCACATTTGCAGTTTATGAGAAGCCATGTTGGGAACACGGCAAACATGTGGAAGAAGGTGCTCTGGTCAGATGAGACCAAAATTTAACTTTTTGACCTAAAAGCAAAATGCTATGTGTGGCGGAAAACTAACACTGCACATCACCCTGAACACATCTTTAGCAGGGACAAAGAAGCTGGTCAGAGTTGATGGGAAGATGGATGGAGCCACATACAGGGCAATTTTAGAAGAAAACCTGTTACAGTCTGCAAAAGACTTGAGACTGAGGCGGAGGTTCACCTTCCAGGAGGACAACGACCCTAAACATACAGCCAGAGCTACAATGGAAGGGTTTGGATCAAAGCATATTTATGTGTTAGAATGGCCCAGTCACAGTCCAGACCTAAATCCAATTGAGAATTTGTGTCAAGACTTGAAAATTGCTGTTCAGACGCTCTCCATCCAATCTGACAGAGCTTGAGCTATTTTGCATGGAAGAATGGGCAAAAATTTCACCCTCAAGATATGCAAAACTGGTAGAGACATCCCCAAAAAGACTTGCAGCTGTAATTGCAGCGAAAGGTGTTTCTACAAAGTATTGCCTCGGGGGAGCTGAATACAAATGTACCCCCCACAGTTTTCACATATTTATTTGTAAAAAAAATTTGAAAACCATTTATTTTCCTTCCACTTCACAAATATGTGCCACTGTGTGTTGGTCTATCACATAAAATCTCAATAAAATACATTTATGTTTTTTTGGTTGTAACATGACAAAATGTGAAAATTTTTTAAGGGGTATGAATTTCAAGGCACTGTATAGGATCTTATCACACACCTCCATGCTCCCCCCCCCCCCCCAAGTTTCAGCCTCCCTGCCAACATCACCTGCAAGCCGTGAGAGATGTGCTCAATCATGTTTAGCATGGATGGGGGAATCTATGGATTTCATTGGGTGTATAATTTTTGTAACCTTAAACTTCCTGAATATTACAGTATATTTAGAAAAAAGAAGTATTCCCGCGCTGTTCGCATCTACAGGGATAAGGATACTAGTTGCAGAAAACACCAGATAAGTCAACCATAACCCAAAAAATAAATGGAATAAAAATCAATGAGTGGTGTTGCGCTCTAAGTAATAACTAAAATAATAATAGTGGATAAACAATAAGCAATAAACAATAAAGCACATATGGAATAAATCCTAAATGCTAATCACACAGTACTAGAGAATAACCACTGTAGATGAATAAATATAAAGTGCAAGTGGTAAAAGTGACAATAGTGAAATACAATCTTCAGATAGAAAAATATTAAAGTGCTGGTGATAAAAATGTCCACATAGGTAATACTTCAGATAAATATTAAAGTGCTACTAATAGGAAACAAGTCCATATAAAGGTGAGCTGGAGCCGTGAAGTGCCGCACTAAATGACACTCTGTGCAGATCAAAGAATGTATATGGTGACTTGGTGATTAGATTCTTCAGTGCGATTACACCTCTGTGTAAGGTGGTTCCTTACCTTACCCCCGTAAGGTAACAGCATGAGAGAGTACAGAGACCACCGGAATAGTCGGGGTTCCTGCCGTGGACAAGTAAAGGTTTCTCCTCTGCGATAAAAATAAAGGGGGAGCTCTAGGTCCAATGCGGTGTATAGAGGAGAAGGAAAGAAATGGGTGCCAAGATCGTGAAGTATGTTGTAACTGGATACGTTTATTGAACAAAGCAGCCGATATTGTACTCCCATTTAAAGTATAAAAACAAAACGCAGCACCACGAGCGGCGAGCTCGCAACCTGACGTCACTTCCGGTGCCTATCTGTTCCGACGCGTAGCGTCACATTCACATGACTTCATCAGGGAATAAATATAGGCATTGGAAGCGTCCTTAAATAGCTATACAATTGAGTTAAACGAGCGGCCATTTTCCTGTAGCGCCACGTTAGTAAGTGATATGGCGTCCATTTTCCCATGGATATAGGCAAAGGTTTACACACGCGACCATATGCTTATGGTTCGACTTTCTTCTTTTGACCACAGTGATTCTCAAAACGTTATAGATCAAGTCGCAACAGGGTTATCATTAAAAATAGAACCCCAAGATAAAAGCAAAAAAGAGGTGGGACAGCTAATAACAATAAAATGAGATATTGTAGCATACGGCCATTTTCCTGGAGTCCAATGTAAATAGTGTGGTGGCCATTTTTTTGGAGATATAAGTGACTGTCTACTACCGCAGCCATTATCTTGTAGTCTTATGGTTTAGCTTGACCACAATGGTTATTGAGCAGTTATAACCAAGTTACCAATAACAGTAATACACTATAGTACGATCGTAAAAGAATAAAATATGCATAATAACATTACGGCACTGTCATTTGAAATAGGATTCGCTCCGAGCTCCAGATGAAAAAATGGTCATATATTCCTATAGATGTGTCACATGTAACACGTAGGTATATAAGGGACACCAGAAGTTATGTCAGTGATATCATAAAAACATAGATCAACGTAAGCATAATACCAGAACGCTAATTCAAATGTTATACAATGATAAACTAGATATGTATGCAACAGGGGAAATTATTATTGGAAGATATTGGCGAAGCTGAATGGTAAGAGAGAAGGGTAACGTAATAGAAGAAACTATAAAAATGATATCTAAAAAATTGTAGCACAATAGATAAATAAAATGAATGTTCTGTACATATTAAAAATCATTCTTAGATTGTAAGCTCTAAGGAGCAGGGCCCCCTGATTCCTACTGTATCAAATTGTATTGTATTTGTACTGTCTACCCTCAAGTTGTAAAGCGCTACTTAAACTGTTGGCGCTATATAAATACTGTATAATAATAATAATAATAATAATTAATAAAGCAATTAAGATCGAATTCAATATTCAATCCCCGAGGTGCGAAAGTGTCTAATATAAAAATCCATTTGGATTCTAACTGGCTCAAGGTCCTAACTTTGTGGCTGCCCCGCCAGTACCTTTTGTACGGTTCAATCCCCCAGAACCTCAAGTGAGTAGGATCTTTATTATGGCAGATAGCAAAGTGTTAAGAGACACTATGCTTATCGAATCCTTTAAGGATATTCTGCACATAAGTACTTTTAATGGTATTTTTGTGCGTCCTATGTATTGTAGCCCACAACTACATTCCAAGGCATAAACAGCCCCTTCTGTGTTGCAGCCTATGAAGTCTTTTATCTCGTAGGTGTTTCCTGTACTAGCAGATGTGAAGTTACATTTCTTCTCATTTGGTTGTTTTGTTTTAGTACAAGAAAAACAACGTTTGCAAGGAAAGAAACCTTTACCTGTATAGAAGGTCAAACCCCTCGGGGGTGGGTCTAGAATGCTTTTGACAATCTTGTTGCGTATCGTAGGCGCTCTTGTGTATATAAATTTCGGATTACCAGGAAGTACCCCTTGTAGGTGTATGTCTGTTAGGAGTATGTGCCAGTGCCGTTTTATGATTTTTTTTTTAATCTTTTTATGTTGGACATTATAGTCCAAGATGATCGGTACTGTCTCCATCTTGAATCCTTGTTTCTCCTCATCTTTAATTAGTTCATTCTGATCCATTTCTGCTACTCCTGTTATTTGTTCTTTTACAGATTTACTGTCATAACCTTTCATGACAAATCTATGTCCAATTTTTTCAGCTTGGGCTAAAAATTTATTTTCTTGAGTACAATTAGTTCTGAGTCGCAGTTGGCCTTTAGGAATGTTATACAGCCAATTATTTTGGTGGCAGCTCTCAAGAGGAAGATGGCTGTTTCTATCCACATTTTTAAAATGAGTTTTTGTGGTGAGACTCCCGTCTACTTGTGCGATGAACAAATCTAGAAAAGATACGTTCCTCTTGCTGATATCCCAGGTCAGTTTGATATTTCTATCATTGATCAGTGGCGGCTGGTGCTCAAAAATTTGGGGGGGGGCAAAAAAATTTTGAAAAAAAAATCATCAATTGCAGCTACTGTGCCCCTTGACGCTGCCACGGTGCCCCTTGAACGCTGCCACGGTGCCCCTTGAACGCTGCCACGGTGCCCCTTGAACGCTGCCACGGTGCCCCTCGAACGCTGCCACGGTGCCCCTCGAACGCTGCCACGGTGCCCCTCGAACGCTGCCACTGGTCCCCTCGAACGCTGCCACTGGTCCCCTCGAACGCTGCCACTGGTCCCCTCGAACGCTGCCACCGTGCCCCTCGAACGCTGCCACGGTGCCCCTCGAACGCTGCCACCGTGCCGTTGAACGCTGCCACCGTGCCGTTGAACGCTGCCACCGTGCCGTTGAACGCTGCCACCGTGCCGTGGAACGCTGCCACCGAACGCTGCCACTGTGCCACCGAACGCTGCCACTGTGCCCATTAAACACTACCACTGTGCCCTCAAATGCTGCCACTGTGCCCATCAAATGCAGCCACTGTGCCCATCAAATGCTGCCACTGTGCCCATCAAATGCTGCCACTGTGCCCATCAAATGCTGCCACTGTGCCCATCAAATGCTGCCACTGTGCCCATTAAATGTTGCCACTGTGCCCATCATACGCTGCAAGTGTGCCCGTCAAATGCTGATAGTGTGCCCATTAAATGCTGCCAGTGTGCCCTTGAATGCCCACAGTGTGACCCCTGTCCGCTCGCCACCTGCCCGGCACTTACCCTGTCTTGGTGGGGCACTGGGTGATGGCAATGCATGAATCTATCTATTGGCGATAGAGGGATTGGCAAGAGAGAGGGGGCAGCGCCCGTGCGCCCTTAATGCACAGGCCGCCACTGTCGTTGATGTTAAGAAAGAAGAGAGGATGCCGATCGGGGTAGAGACAACAAGCGAAAAAGAAAGTAAAGGGAGTGGGTATTTTTAATTCAAGTGGTCAACCACTCACGCAAGAGGAATTTCGAGTACTGGGTAAAGGGTTAACATATGCACCCCAACATAAATTTCAAAATGCTATGATTAAGCACTGTCTACAGTGTGAAACGCGTTAGCTTTCCTGCATTTTCCTGCTGTGGCATGTATTTTTGTTGATCTACATTCAATAAAGGCGAACATTGTTTTGAGTGCGGCTATCCAGGACTTTTTCTCACTACTTCATTGTACTAGCATTGCCGGCACCTGTCGCTTCCAGCGTGGAGGGGATGTTTGTTCCTGATTTGATCCTCCTAGAGCGGTGATATCTTTCTTTCCTAAAGCCAAACCTCCACTTGGTAACCAGGACATTTTACATAGCGAGTTAAGGAACAAATCTATTTTCAATCCCCCTATTAATAACAGCAAACATATTGAGGTATTTAGAAAATAAATAAGTGCAGCGCTATGATTGCAAAAAAAGGGAAAAATTGTATGCGATTCAAACATATATGTGACAAAATGACACAAACTCTAACATAATAGATGTGAATAGATATTAAGCAATGTGCTAATATAGTGACTGCACTACACACAAATGTCCAAATTGAACGAAATGATGAAATACAGTCCAATTAGGTTTGTGATCCAATACACACGTGAGAAGTTCCTGGCATTCCTGGGAACCTTGGTGTGAAAAAATGGAAGCAAACGCCACCACCGTGAAAGAGGGAGGAGGCTTACCAGATATTATTGACTTGGCGGGGCATATACCACCCAAGTCAACGAGGCTTGTTGGGTTCAAACCACCCAATGGGGGACAGCAGATCCTGGAACTCGGTCATGTGATCTGCCTTAGACGGTCATGAGATGTTAGCTGAAGGCTCCAGGATTTCTCGGGGAGCATGAAAACTTATTGTCACAGGAAGGGTATCATGTAATAGAAAAAGGGGGCTAACATAGCTTGATACCGTTTAAAAAGAAGGTGATTTATTAAAAATATAAATTCAACACTCACATTTGGAAGAAATTGATACAGCATGTAAAAGCATGAGGCGATGTTAGCGGAAAGGTCCACCCAACGCGTTTCAACTGCACAGTCGTCATCTGACCCCTAACACCTACGAGATAAAAGACTTCATAGGCCCCCAATCTCCTACTCCTCCTCTCCCTATTCCCCTCTACACGGCAAGATACAAAGAAGTTCTACATAAAACATTCTCATTCTTCTGTTCTATCTTCCATCTTTCTCTTCCCTTCTTCTAAGCATACAAATCGGTCCCATATTGACCAAGTTTATACATATTGTTCTTTTCTATTTTGAGCTGAGTGGACCAAGTCTTCTATGGCTCCAATTTCTCTAACTTTATTAAGCCACCTTGCAATAGAGGGTGGTCTTGTATCTCTCCAACACGTAGTGACACAGGACTTGGCAGAATTTACCAAGTGGCACAACACGGACTTTTTATATACTTGCGTCGGGATCTGTGAGCAATGGAGCAGAAAAAAAGCGGGATCATCTGGTATTAAAAAATCTGTAAGTTTTTGAGAGATTTTTTGAACCTCTAACCAATATTTTCTGATCTTAGTGCAAGACCAAAAGATATGGAGGAGTGTTCCCTCCTCTTTCCCGCATCTCCAGCAACGGTCTGAAGTTTCTGCTGTAAATTTACTGAGCCTCGACGGGGTGTAATACCATCTAGTTAGCAACTTGTAATTTAATTCCTGTGTCCGTGTATTTATTGACGAGTTCATTGCCAAGTAAATGATCTTTCTACGTTGGGTTGGATTAAAAGTTCTATTAAGATCTCTTTCCCACTTACTAATGGATGGTAGCACAAACTCCTCCGCCGGGGTATTTATCAGTGTGTAAATCTTAGAGATCACCCGAGCGAGAGGTTCCTTCTCCTCACATTATAATTCAAATACCGTAAGTTGATGCCGGTAGTTTATTGGTGGTCCCAAGGTCCCTAAGAAATGGCGAATTTGTATTGCTTGCCAGAAATTTACTTCATAATCCCCTCCTGGTTTAATCAATGCTGCAATTGTTGGCCAAGCCTCCAATTGCACAAAGTGTGACACTTGAAAACCTCCCTTCTCCTCCAGTTTACTAAATGCTCCCTTTTCCATTCCTGGTTGGAATTTGGGATTTCCCAGTATAGGATATAGAGGTGAATGGCTCGAGGAAAATCTAGAAATACTGCAAAACTTAGCACAAATTCGTAATGTAGGTCCTAAAATAGGATGTTTTTTAAGGGTGGGGGTTTTTACTCCTTGTAACACCAGGGTGCTCTGCGTAGAGGTACGGGGCTCAGCTGTTGTTCCATGTCTACCCATTGCTTAGATTCCCCATGTCTACACCAATCCACTAATCTCCCCATATGAGCCGCTTGGTAGTACTTAAATACATCCGGGACAGCTACCCCCCCATAACACTTAGGTATCGTTGTTAATCTTCTACTAATCCTAGGACTTTTCTTTGCCCATATAAATTTCGAGAAAAGTTTACTTATCTGATGAAAAAAAAAACACCGGGATAGTAATGGGTAACGCTTGAAAAAGATATAAAAATTTTGGTAGAATACACATCTTGATAGTGTTACAGCGGCCAAACCAGGAATGTAATCTGTGTTGCCACTTGTCTAGTAGTGACCGTACTGAGTTATATAATGGTATAAAATTTACCATGAAAGTATTTCCTATATTTGATGGTACATATGTACCCAAATAATTCAGCACCGCAGGTACCCATTTAAAATTGAAATTTGGTTGTATAGCCTTTTGTATTGGGGGGGCAGCCTCACCCCCATCGCTTCTGATTTTGCGTAATTAATTTTTAAATTTGATAGGTCTCCATAGATCTTAAATTCTTTCATAAGATTGGTCAATGAGATAAGCGGGTTAGACATGGAAAACAGCAGGTCATCTGCATAAGCTGACACTTTATAGTTCTTATTTTCCAAGCATACCCCATGGATATTGAAAATACTCCGTTTACTTTAACTGATGCTTGTGGTGAAGTATAAACTCCAGATATCCATTGGGTCATACGGTCTCCCGCTCCTATATGTTTAAGGACCTCAAACATAAATTGCCAATTTACTCTATCAAATGCTTTTTCAGCGTCTGTACTCAAAAAAACGCACAGTATATTTGTATCGTTGGCATATTGCACTAAGTTAAGTACCTTAATAGTATTATCCCTCGCCTCATGAGTCGGAACAAACCCCACTTGATCTAAATCCACTAACTGGGAAAGCAATGGTTGGAGCCGTAGGACTAGTACTTTGGTGAAGAGCTTTAAGTCCACATTCAATAATGAGATGGGCCGATAACTGCCGCACTCCGCCGGATCCTTCCCTTCCTTTGGAATCACCGAAATGTGTGCCAGTAATGCTTGTTTGTTTGTTTAGGTAGGGTTTGGGGTATTTAACCACTTGCTTACTGGGCACTTAAACCCCCCTCCTGCCCAGACCAATTTTGAGCTTCCAGCGCTGTCGCACTTTGAATGACAATTGCGCGGTCATACAACACTGTACCCAAATGAAATTTTTATCATTTTTTTCCCACAAATAGAGCTTTCTTTTGGTGGTATTTAATCACAGCTGGGGTTTTTATTTTTTGCTAAGCAAACAAAAAAAGATGGAAAATTTAAAAAAAAAAAAAAATCATGTTTAATAGTTTGTTATAAAATTTTGCAAACAGGTAATTTTTCTCCTTCATTGATATGCACTGATGAGGCGGCACTGGTGGGCACTGATAGGCTGCACTGATGGGCACGGATAGGCACAGATAAGGCGGCACTGATAGGCACAGTTAAGGCGGCACTGATGGGGACAGATAAGGCGGTACTGATGGGCACAGTTAAGGCGGCACTGATGGCCACGGATGGGCGGCACGGATGGGCGGCACGGATAGGTGGCACAGATAGGTGGCACAGATAGGTGGCACAGATAGGGGGCACTGATGGGGGGCACTGATGGGTGGCACTGATGGGCGGCACTGATGGGCACTTATGGGCACTGGTAGGTGACACTGATGGGCACTGATAGGTTGCACTGATGTGGGTGCTGATGGGTGGCACTGATGTGGGTGCTGATGGGTGGCACTGATGGGTGGCACTGTGGGCACTGATGGGTGGCGCTGATTGATGGCACTGTGGGCACTGATGGGTTAATATGGTGGGCACTGGTAGGCAGCACTGCTGCCTATTGCTTTTTGTTATAAGATCGCCGTGATCGGGACTGATGTCCCGATCACGGCCGCCGGTGATCGGGTTTTTTTTTCCTCCTCACGCTGTCAGCGCGAGGAGGAAAAATAGCCGATTACCGGCTCTGTTTACATCACATGATCAGCTGTCATTGGCTGACAGCTGATCATGTGGTAAGGGGTTGGGACCAACCCCTTACTCTGATCTGTGATCAGGCGAGTCTCATAGACTCGCTGATCACCGAGCGCGCCGCTCGGGACGACGTCAATGGACGTAGTCCCGGCAATTTAGATCCGCGCTGTTGCCGTCATTTGGCAATGGCCCGGATCTGAAGCAGTTAATAAAAGGAACTAAAGGGAGGATTAGAGAATTAAATAAGGAATAAGATACTGGGAATAAGCCTTGTAGTACCGAGGTCCTAATTTAGGTAAAATTATAAGGGTATACAACTATGAATGTTTATATAGAGACTAAGGAACTTTAAGATAATACTAAAAGCAAATATAAAGTATCGAATAGATGTATTTGTAAGTGTTTAAATGCGATGTAACTATGTATTCTCTAACACCCTTTATATAAATAAAGAATTAAAAAAAAAAAAAGACTTCCTAGGCTGCAACACAGAAGGGGCAGTTTATGCCTTGGAATGTAGTTGCGGGCTACAATACATAGGAAACACAAAAAGACCATTAAAAGTACTTATTAAAGAATATGTGTAGAATATCCTTAAAGGATTCGATAAGCATAGTGTCTCCTAACACTTTGCTATCTGCCATAATAAAGATCCTACTCACTTGAGGTTCTGGGGGATTGAACCGTACAAAAGGTACTGGCGGGGCAGCCACAAAGTAAGGATCTTGAGCCAGTTAGAATCCAAATGGATTTTTATATTAGACACTTTTGCACCTCAGGGATTGAATATTGAATTCGATCTTAATTGCTTCATTAATGATTTTTAATATGTACAGAACATGAATTTTAATTATCTATTGTGCTACAATTTTTTAGATAGCATTTTTATAGTTTCTTCTATTACGTTACCCTTCTCTCTTACCATTCAGCTTCCCTAATATCTTCCAATAATAATTTCCCCTGTTGCATACATATCTAGTTTATCATTGTATAACATTTGAATTTGCGTTCTGGTATTATGCTTGCGTTGATCTATGTTTTTATGATTTCACTGACATTACTTCTGGTGTCCCTTATATACATACGTGTTACATGTGACACATCTATAGGACTATATGACCATTTTTTCATCTGGTGTTCGGAGCGAATCCTATTTCCAATGACAGTGCCGTAATGTTATTATGCATTTTTCCGTTCTCTTACGATCCTACTATAGTATATTACTATATACTATAGTAATGAAGTATTATATTATAACTGCTCAATAACCATTGTGGTCAAGCTAAACCATAAGACTACAAGATAATAGCTGCGGTTGTAGACCGTCACTTATATGTACAAAAAAAATGGCCGCCACACTATTTATTTACATTGGACTCCAGAAAAATGGCGTTTGCTACAATATCTTATTTTATTGTTATTAGCTGTCCCACTTCTTTATTGCTTTTATCTTGGAGTTCTATTTGTAATATTAATCCTGTTCCGACTTGATCTATAACGTTTTGAAAATCACTGTGGTCATAAGAAGAAAGTCGAACCATAAGGATATGGGCGCGTGTGTTCATCCATGGGAAAATGGCCGCTATATCACCTACTAATGTCGGGCTACAGGAAAATGGCCACTCGTTTAACTCAATTGTATAGCTATTTAAGGACACTTCCAGTGCCTATCTTTGTACCCTGATGAAGTTACGTGATCGTGACGCTACGCGTTGGAACAGATAGCCACCGGAAGTGACGTCAGGTTGCGAGCTCACCGCTCATGGTGCTGTGTTTTGTTTTTATACAATATCGGCTGCTTTTTTCAATAAACGTATCCAGTTTCAACATACTTCACCATCTGGGGCCCCCATTTCTTTCCTTCTCCTCTATACACCGCATTGGACCTGGAGCTCAACTTTATTTCTATCGCTGAGTTACACAGAGGAGAAACCTTTTTTTTTTGTCCACGGCAGGAACTCGGACTATCCTGGTCGTCTCTGTACTCTCTCACGCTGTTACCATACGGCGGTAAGGTAAGGGGCCACCTTACACAGAGGTGTAATCACACTGAAGAATCTAATCACCAAGTCACCATATACATTCTTTGATCTGCATCTGTCATTTAGAGCAGCACTTCACGGCTCCAGCTCACCTTAAATGTGGACATTTTTATCACCAGCACTTTAATATTTTCCTGTCTGAAAATTGTATTTCACTATTGTCACTTTAACCACTTGCACTTTATATTTATTCATCTATAGTGGTTATTCTCTAGTACTGTGTGATTAGCATTTAGGATTTATTCCATATGTGCTTTTATTGTTTATTGCTTATTGTTTATCCACTATTATTTTAGTTATTACTTAGCGTGCAACACCACTCATTGATTTTTATTACAGTATATGTGTCTCTTCTTGTGATGTAGATTTTTACAGTAATCATTTTTCCTACATTGATCATATTTTCAATAAATGTCTTCTGCTCTGAATTTTGTGTACCTCTCTGCCCAATTTCCAAAGTTACATTTGAGTTTTTGATGGCGTTAACACCTCTCATTAAAGGACCTCTCAGGGTCCATGTCCTTCATTGTCTACATTTCTGCTTGTTTAATAATTCTGAACATCTGGAAGGCTATATTTGGTGGGCACCTGTCACACCCTGTTTACAGTTTTTTTTTTGTTGCGGCATCTCTACTCAGTCCAAGAAGCTGATAGACCAAAATGGAGTATTCCACTTCCCTTTGCAGATTTTTTTTACTTGATGTTTGTTGAGATCAATAAAGAGTGAAACATGTATGGGGACGCAATAGAGACATCTGTTTTGTTCTTATTTTTGCCAAACAAAGAAAGAACAAAATAAATCAATAACTAGTCCAGGCCCGTTGCTTGTACCTAAAAGGCACTGTATGTGAGCACTGGACCATTACGCCAACCTATCAAAAATACATGAACACCCCTCTAAATGATTGAGTTCAGGCATTTTCAGAGAAGGGTACTTACTGTTCGCGCCGCAGCATGCGAAGATCTTGTAGACAATTCTGTGCTTCCATTCTTGTGGCAACAGTTTGGAGAAGACCCTTTTCTTTTCCAGCATGACTGTGTTTGACTAGTTTGGTGTGGAGGAACTTGAGTGGCCTACAGCTATCCTGGGTCTCAACCCTACTGAACACCTTCGGGATGAATTAAAATACCACTGGCAAGCCAGATCTTCTTATCTTTATCAGTTCCTGACTCAACAAATGAGCACAAATTCCCCAAAAGACACCCCGAAATCTTGTGGAAAGCCTTTCCAGAAGAGTGGAGGTTATTAGAGCCGACATTTGGCAAGCCAACTCTATATTTATGCCTATGGTTTTAGAATGGCATGTCCAACAAGCTCATATAGGTATGATGATTAGGTGTTGAGAAACTTGTGTCATATATGGTACATTAAAACGTTGTGGGGCTCCTACCATTGCACAAACTTGGTGAGGCTTTTTCTTGTACCTATAACATTCGTTTTTCTCTTCCCATTTATCTTTTTTCTGCCTTTCTCTCTCTTTTGTCTATTTTCCCTTTTCTGTTGCACTTTAAGCCTAAGTTCTCAGGCCCTTTGCTGGTATCAGTCCCACTTCAAAGAACCCAGACTCACAAAAGGCCCCACCTCCTTCCCCATAGGTTGCTTATACTGCCGATTATGGGTAAATGGAGCGTGGTGTGACAGCAGTAGACATTAAAAGTCTAGTTGCAGAGAACAGAACTGTATTTAAATTGTAGTTCAGTAATGCACAACAAGCCCAGCGGAAAGACAACCCAACTGGGAACACTCACAGGATGTACAGCGATGCGTAGTAGCAGTAGGCTCAGGTGTGCAGCGTCTGCCTCAATGGGGCTGAATGCGGTCTGGCAACTCTGTACCCAAGTAGGAAGGCGTCCAGGAAGGATGGCTTGTCCCTGCACTTTTCCATCTGGAACCTCTCCCTGATGCTAAGCACTCTCCCTGACAGACGGATAACCTGTCCCTACTCTATCCACAAGTAAAATGTGCACCAAGCCTAGAGCCAGGGTCTTAAATAGACACTGCATGACCAAAGGTGGCCAACAAAGTCACATGTCATGCCAGCATCCAATCGGATTCTGCCTCTCTGTGAACGAGGGGATCATAGGGGAACAAGGCTCCTCTAGACGTCCTCCTTCCTTCTCTGCCGCTGTGGTTGAGCGCCGCCTGCAGTGGAGAAAATAGACTGCACCTGCCTACACACTGTTTCCACCAAACCTTATTCTGTGCAGCCACATAGATATAAGCTAATGCTTTGAAAAGCCTTTCTTTGTTTCTGTATAGGTCTTCTATGGTTGACCTAGGTCTAATATAAGGTACTCTACTGAAAACAATTGGTGTATATAAAGCCAAATATTTTTGTTACTTTGGATAGAGTAGGGAAGGATTGGAACCTATTTTAGGTTGTTATTGCTATCTGTGTCCCGGCTAAGGACAATCTTCTTCTCTATTTGTCCTAGTGATCATTGTCGCTGGTGCAAAAAGTAATAGACATTTTTTAAATTTTTAGTTGTTACCAATACAAGAGGTGAGGGGAAATCTTCCAGCAATAAAGCTTGTTCTGGTGACAACTGTCTAAGAGTTGATTTTCCTTGTTTTTGTAGAGATCTCCTTGTACTTCCGGCTGTGTCTGTGGGACAAGAAGCAATGGGAAATCTCCCCAACAGGACACAACAAAAAACAACCTGGCAGGGGTCTTAGCTATTTCCTAAAAGGTTGGGGTTTTACATACACTTTAACTGATCTCTGAGCTACAGTTTAAAATTAAATACCTTATGATTGCCAATATAAAAAAAAAAGGCAGGAACCAAAGTTTAGAAAAATTGATGTGTTTGATGTTTATTCTTGGGGTGATGGCAACAACTACATCAAAGGAGACTGAAGGCACTCAGTAGAAGCCCTGGGGTAAACGGGCGAAGCATCGGGCCAGTCATTAAAAGACACTGAGCGCTCAGTAGGAGACCCGGGGCACTACATAGAAGACTTGGGATAGTGAAATGAAGCCTTGGGGCGGTCAGTAAAAAACCCTGGGCAGACAGTAGAAGACCGAGATCACTCAGTAGGAGACCCAGGATACCTAAAACTGACAGTAGAAGACTTGAGGCAACAAGTAGAAGACTCAGTACAAGACCTGGTGCACTCAGTAGGAGACCACAGTCACTCAATAAAAGTAGCAGAGTCATTAAAAAACATGGAACAGTCAGTAGAAGACCTAGAACAGTCAGTAGGGGAACCAAGGTACTCAGTACAAGATTTGGGGCACTCAGTTGGAGACCCAAGGTACTCAGAACGAGACCTGAGGCACTTAGTAGAAGCCCTGGGGCACCAAGTAAAAGATCTTGGGCACTAAGCTGAAAACCTCAGTGGGCAATAACAATGCCCATCATTGGTTTGAATGGAAGGAATATTGCCCCATTGTTGGTATCAATGGGAAGAATAGTGCCTCATCGATGCTGTCAGTGTGAGGAATAGTGCCCCATCGATGGTGTTGTGCCCCTAGGGCCAGATAAAGGCATGCCATAGGCCACATCTGGCCTTCAGACCACAGTTTTGAGACCACTGCCCTAGAGCATTCAGTAGAAAGACCCAGGGCACCCAGTAGGTGACTCGGTACAAGACCTGGGGCACAAAGTAAAAGATCTGGGGCTCTAAGCTGAAGACCCAAGAAAGTCAGGGGAAGCCCTAGAGCAGGGGTCTCTAAACCTACTAAGCAAAGGGCTAGTTTACTGCCCTTCAGACTTTAGGGAGGCTGGACTGTGACAAGTGGGAGCAGAAAATGCTCAGTGGACATAAACATTGCCCCATCATTGGTTTGAATGGAAAGAATGGTGCCTCCTTGTTGGTATCAAAGGGAAGAATAGTGCCCCATGGATGCTGTCAGTGGGAGGAATAATGCCCCAGCAATAGTTTTGGTTGGTCAAATCTTGCTCCAAGGGCCAGATAAAGGCAAGCAAACAGCCACATCTGACCCCAGGGTCACAGTTCGAAGACCACTGCCCTAGAGCATTCAGTAGAAGACCTGGACAGTCAGTGCAAAGACCCAGGGCACCCAGTAGCAGGCCCAGGAGACTCGGAGCAAGACCTGGGACCTTCAGTAGGAGACCCCAGTCAATCAGTATAAGTCTTAAGAGAGCTATTAAAAGACTGGGAGCAGTCAGTAGAAGACCTGGAACAGTCAGTAGGAGACATGACAAATTCAGTAAAAAATTTGGGGCACTCATTTAGAGACCCAGGGCCCTCAGTACAAGAACTGGGGCACCAAGTAAAAAACCTGGAGCACTCCGTAAAAGACCAGGAGCAATCAGTAGAAAGACCCAGGGCACCCAGTAGGAGACTCAGTACGAGACTGCAGTCACTCATTAAAAAGCACTAGGAGAGTCATTAAAAGACATGGAACAGACAGTAGAAACATGGAACAGTCAGTAGGAGACCCAAGAAACTTGGAACAAGATTTGGGGCACTCAGTTGGAGACTCGGGGCACTCAATAGAGGACCTGGGGCCCTCGGTGCTCAAGTTACGGCAACAATTACTGCAGAGAAGACCAAAATAATAGCATGGGATCCAGAGCATTCAGAAGGAGACCCCAGGCACTCAGAAGAAGACCTGGGGCAAGTGCCCTGTGTGGCAGGACTACGTACACCCCTGACCTGTCAAAGGCCTACATTGTGAAGCTGATAGGGGCACGAGAACGTACAAATCTGTAGTGGAGTAGCAGCACTCATTCCAAGGTTATTCCAGCCATGATTCTTTGTTCTCAAAAACCTTTCCTAGAAGGGGAAAGCATAAGTCAAAACTAAAGAATAACAACCTGTTATGTGTTAATGGTTCTGGAGAAATCCTTGTCTACAGCATAATTTGCCTGAATTTATTAAACAGTTTATTGTGTTAAATCAGTGCAGTCGGTATCTGAAGAAACTTTGATCCGGATAGAAAAAAAAACGATAACGTTTGCGAACTGTTCTTCAAACACTCCAGGTCAAAGATGCTACAAGCTCCCTGCTGTTTAAAAAAATATCCCTGTTCCTTTTTCTTTATATTTACCAAAGGAATGCAGCTCCCAAAAGTGTATGTTCTTCCTTGTCTTTCAGTATATGTTTAAATCCCAACGCCAACATTTATTTGTGTTTAAAAGAAAAAAAGCAATAGTCCAGGCCTTTTCAAAAATTAAAAGTGAAGCTTTTGCTACAATACTCAAATTGTCTCCAGCACTGTCCCCTATGGACGCTGCTTCAGAGAACCTCTCTACTGCTATAACTATTGGTCTCTGAGCCTGACCCCTCACTGTGACAAGTCAGGAACCCTAAACCCTAGTGTGGGATGGGTAGACTGGTGGTGAGCCATTATGTTGTTTTCAGTGATGCCAGAATTATGGGCTGTTTCAGATTAGTTTTGCTGAAGTTAGCCATTTGCTTGATTTTAGAACACAATAAAGACTTTTTTACATTTATATGTGGCTGTCTGCTGATCCCAGGCTCCCCAATTTACAGCACGTAAACTTTAAAAAAAACATTTATACACAAACATGCATTAATTACTGACCATGTTCGCAAATTTTTAATTTACAGATCTGAACGCAACATGATCTTGTGCTTGGGCACATAGAAACAATACATCTGTGGTCAGATACAGTGCCTTGAAAAAGTATTCATACCCCTTGAAATTGTCCACATTTTGTCACGTTACACCCCAAAACGTAAATGTCTTTAATTGGTATTGAATGTGATAGACCAAGACAAAGTGGCACATAATTGTGAAGTGGAATGAAAATGATAAATGGTCTTTAAAATGTCTCTATCGGCTTTGCACATCTAGAGAGTGAATTTTTTCCCCATTCTTCTTTGTAAAATAGCTCAAGCTCTGTCAGATTGGATGGAGAGCGTCTGTGAACAGCAATTTTCAAGTCTTGCCACAGATTCTCAATTGGATGTAGGTCTGGACTTTGACTGGGCCATTCTAACACATGAATATGCTTTGATCCAAACCATTTCATTGTAGCTCTGGCTGTATGTTTAGGGTCGTTGTCCTGCTGGAAGGTGAACCTCTGCCCCAGTCTCAAGTCTTTTGCAGACTTTAACAGGTTTTCTTCTAAGATTGCCCTGTATTTGGCTACATCCATCTTCCCATCAACTCTGACCAACTTCCCTGTCCCTGCTGAAGAAAAGCCTCCCCACAACATGATGCTGCCACCATTGTGTTTCCCGGTGGGGATGGTGTGTTCGGGGTGATGTGCAGTGTTAGTTTTCCACCACACATAGTGTTTTGCTTTTTGACCAAAAAGTTAAATTTTGGCCTCATCTGACCAGAGAATCTTCTTTCACGCGTTTGATGTGTCCCTCATGTGGCTTCTCGCAAACTGCAAACAGGACTTCTTATGGCTTTTTTTCAACAATGTCTTTCTTCTTGCCACTCTTCCATAAAGGGCAGATTTGTGGAGAACACGACTAATAGTTGTCCTGTGGAGAGATTCTCTCACCTGAGCTGTGGATCTCTGCAGCTCCTCCAGAGTTACCATGGACCTCTTGGCTGCTTCTCTGATTAATGCTCTCCTTGCCCAGCCTGTCAGTTTAGGTGGATGGCCATGTCTTGGTAGGTTTGCAGTTGTGCCATACTCTTTCCATTTTCCGATGATGGATTGAACAGTGCTTTGTGAGATGTTCAAAGCTTGGTTTCTTTTTATAACCTAATTCTGCTTTAAACTTCTCCACAACTTTATCCCTGACCTTCTGATAATGTCATATCTGATGACAAAACGCGTCAAGATAGGACACACGGTGCACTACGCAGAGCTCCAGGTGGAACGCACGCCAAAACACCAGAGCAGTTTTATGTTTTGTAAGTGCTGATACAGATGCCTGTACAGGAAGGGTTTTCAAAGTTTGTTTACTGTATGCTAATCCTGCCTGAAGGCTTTTAATAAAGAGTCAAAACCTTTTCATGCTATGTGGAGCCCGTTTTCAGTTTTTTCTGACTGCCACGTGATTCATCCTTGGAGTTACAGAATGCTGTAAGGAGGGAACAATTGGAGCTGGTTGGTAAACTTCCTGGTCACGGGGGACCGCTCAAGCTCATTTGACTCCTCTTGTTATATGACATTGAAGGTCATCTACATTTGGTAAGTGGGGACCTTCACTTAACTTCCATGAGGTGTTTGGGAGCACATTGAATAACAAGTCACTTATTGTGGGATTTACACGGCGGGAAAATACGTTTTTTTCTTCATATCAATCGCCATAGGACTTATGAAAACTTTTTCACATTTTGTGTTTTATGTAAAATTATTTCACCAATTTGATAGTACACATTAATAGCAAGCGCTGTTTATTCATGGGAATAAGGTTTTTGTGAATCACTATTATTTATCCCTGACCTGTCTGGTGTGTTCCTTGGCCTTTACCAATGAAAACCGCCATGTACATGAGCCCCTATGGTTTCTAAAAAGAAAAAAAACACAATAGAGGTTAGCTGGAATTCTGTTGAGCATTAAAAATAGCAGTTGAGGTTCATATTTTTGATGCACACAGCATGTCTCATCTTTCTTTTAACACACAAATAAGTAAAGATGTGGCATCCATCAAACCGGCGAATTCTTGTTTCTCTGTCCCTTCATATCCCCAATGGGTAGATTTTAGAGCATAAAGATGAAAACGGAGTCAGACTGTGTCAGAATTTTCTGTTCTGTTGTGTCTGTTCATTTCAACGTCTCCTAACCGTTTCTTTCAACCATTGTGTTTTGATGCACCTTGTACATCACTATAGATTAACAGGACCACTAAGAATTTTCCTGTAAGCTCTAATCAGATGTTGTCAAGACTTTGGAGTCCCTCAACATATGTCTTTGAGTAGTCTATTGCTGTAGTGCGGCAATATAAAAAAGAATTCAGCATTAATAGTAAATTGCACTTGCATTTCCAGATTAGAAATAAAATTGTACTTATTTTTTTAAAGATGCACAACAATCACAAAAGGTCACAAACCTGGGCAGCTTGAACTGAGTACAGTATATCAGAAATATGATGTGATCGTAAATTCTAGATGTCTGGCAACATGCATTTTTAGAAATAGGCCAACAAAGGAAACCCAAAATATTTCTGCAAGTATGGGTGTAACCACTAGCCACCCGCCCACAGTAGATTCACTGAGAGACAGTAAACGTCCTGTTTTCAGGTGTGCATGTGCGCGCCCCCTGCTGACCCGTCAGGAGGTTTTAGCCAATGATTTCAGCTGAAACCTGCTGATCGGCTGTGGCCAGTCACAGAACAAGGTTTACAAATAACACAGAACTCTGTACACAGAACAGCGATCGGGCTGTTTTCTTCTCCCTGAAAAGAAAATGAGATAAAACAGCCAAATCTCTGAGTAAAAGCAGCACACATTACACTTGTTAGGCACACAGTTCCATAGGTGATTTTTTTTGTGACCTAGTTCCATGGTTGTCCATATTGACCTGGTTCCATGGTTGTCCCTGTTGACTGGTTCCATGGTTGTCCCTGTTGACCTGATTCCATGGCATCCACATTTGACCTGGTTCCATAGCTACGTCAGTTGACCTGGTTCCATGGCTACCTCAGTTGACCTAGTTTCATGGCTACCTCAGTTGACCTGGTTTCATGGCTACCTCAGTTGACCTGGTTTCATGGCTACCTCTGTTGACCTAGTTTCATGGCTACCTCAGTTGACCTGGTTTCATGGCTACCTCAGTTGACCTGGTTTCATGGCTACCTCAGTTGACCTGGTTTCATGGCTACCTCTGTTGACCTGGTTTTATGGCTACCTCAGTTGACCTGGTTTCATGGCTACCTCAGTTGACCTGGTTTCATGGCTACCACAGTTGACCTGGTTCCATGGCTACCACAGTTGACTTGGTTCCATGGCTACCACAGTTGACCTGGTCCCATAGTTGTCCCCGTTACCTGGTTCCATGGGTTTTTTTTTTTTACCATTGACCTGGTTTCGTGGTTGTCACTGTTGACCTGGTTCCGTGGTTGTCACTGTTGACCTGGTTCCGTGGTTGTCACTGTTGACCTGGTTCCGTGGTTGTCACTGTTGACCTTGTTCCATGCTTGTCACTGGTGACCTGGTTCCATGCTTGTCACTGTTGACCTGGTTCCATGCTTGTCACTGTTGACATGGTTCCATTGTTTTCACCGTTGACTTTGTTGACCTGTTTCCATGGTTGTCAACTTCGTGATTCTTTGATGTGCTTTACTGTTATGGCATCTTTTCACTTGTTCTTTTTTTATTTTATGTAGAGTTCAGCCAGAATAGCACAGGATGAATAGTTCAGTAACAGATGCTTTTTCTTTCTTTCATTAATGCTGAAGGCAGTTTGGATGGTCTGTGCTGTCCCAGTTTTCTTTGGAGGCTAGCATTATGTGACAAAGTGGAATCTTGAAAACTTCCCTAGAAGAACTAGTGTTTAACTTATCTATTCAAAATTGTGTGTTACGCATTAAAGTAGGTGTAAAACCTAAATCTATAGCTTTTATTTGCTGAAGAATACATTTCGCTGCTTTCATCTTTTGTTCATCCTTTATTACTGCTCTGCACCCCCACTGTGTTCCTGCAACGGAATCACAAAATATTACAGAGTAGCTTGGTCCCAGATCACATCCAGGTATTACTTTGTTACCAACAATATGCTAAAGAAAATGGAATCCAATTGTGGATACAAAATGCTTGTAAACCGGCCTCTTGTTGCTTATATTATTTTTTAAAGCAAAACGTTAGTCCCCCGTTGGCATCTTAGCCTGTCTTCTTCTGGGTTTGGAATCTTTCACCATCTTGATTGGCTAGGCTGGGAAGATGAAACTTCCATGCATGTGTGTGGGTGGGGCTCACTCTGCCCGAGTGGGGACCTGGAGAAAGTGTTTGCTACTGTCCCTTGTTGTTGTTCTTGCACAACATTCATACTTATTCTTCTCCCGAGGCCTCACTTCATCCTCCGTGACTTCCAGGCCGGGTCTCTAAGATGCCCTGTGCTGCGTGCCAGACCCGGTATTGGGGTTCTAGTCACTAGGCCTTCCATCACCTTTGCCAAGTCACCCCTGCTTCCCGAGCGGCTGGCTGCTTATGCACTCAACGCTAGTACTTTAGTCATTAGCAATGGCAATATAGCCGCCTCTGAATAGCTTCACTGCATGTTTGTATATTTCTACTACATCTTTTCCAACTTGTCTTGTTCCCCTAATATGCCCTGTTCTTGTGATATATCATACATGGATGCACCTCTTTAAGATTATCCTCAAGTAACTTCAGACCGGGCCAAGTTAAATAGCAATAAACATTTTTTACTGAAGTTGTTGAAATATAAGAAATGAGCAGTTCAACAAAGATCTTCAATACACATTCCTGTACATGATCTTCAAGCTGCTCCTAAGTTAGTCCACCACTGGTGCCCCTGATTTCCCGTTGAGCTGGTAATACCTTAAATAGGGGAAAAGTCATTAGAGATCTTTGGTCAAGCATGAATCCATAACCCTGAATCCCTGATTGGGCTCCCACAAGGGGTGGTTAAGTGCACAATAGGGGATCACATTCTTGGCAGGATGTCCTTAGCTGGGGAGACCTGGAACCGAACCTCCGGCCATCTTGCTATGTCATGGTCTGGGGTCAGGCTCAAAGACCATTAGCTTTAGAAGTTGATGGGCTCCCACTGACCAGCAGGATAGGTATACAAACAGGTCACCCAGAGGATGATCAGGGCTTGTCCGAGATGTGGGGTCTAAGCCCTAACAGATATTCACCAGAACTCCTAATGGTGGAGATGTGATTGGCTGCATGTTAATACCAGTTCGCATTCCACAGGATCGCCCCACCAGGAGCTGAGCAAGTCGGGGTCCAGTAGCACATATAGCAGGTATGGATCAATCAGAAGCATAGTCAAATAAGCTAAAGGTCCGTAATGAGTGGTTGTAAGTTGGGATCAAGCACAAGTGTCGTCAAAGGTCGGTAACGAGTAGTAGTGAAGATACAGATGGCAGCGGGAGTGACAAAAGTGAGATATTGGCTGGGGAAAGCACAATATGTGGGAAACATGAAGTGCAGAGACATGTCTTAAATAGGAAGTTCATAGGAGGAGCAGAGAGTTCAAGGTTTACCAGAAACAAGGTACAAGGCAAGAGTGCCAAGGAATTGACCAGCATCTCAGGTAGCTTAGCATGAGGAGACATTGCCAGACATAGCAGAGGTTGCAGGTTCAGATCCTGACATACTAACTACGGTGACCCTGAGAGGTGGTTCCCTTCTTTTTATGTGTTTGCACCAGCATAGGGCAGTACCTCCCCAAAAAGCTGGATAAAGACAAGCAAAGTGCCACATATGGCCCCTGTGCCATATTTTGGAGACCACTGCAATATACAGTACCAAGACCTGCCAGCCATAGCACCACGACAAATGGCAGTTTAAGCCGTGTAAATAGATCTAGTCTGGGCAAGGGCACTTGCCAAGTGATTTCACATTTCGATGATGGCTCTGCACATCTTTATTGAATTTCAGCTTTCACAAAACCTTGTTTTCTCCCTTGGCAAGATTCTGTGAGACAAGTCCTTTCCTGTTTGTGTTTTCATATATGCCCGTCTTTGGGCTGATCTCTTCCGAAGACTGTCTGAGGAATATCATTAGGTGATAAAAAAGAAAAGAGATCTTCAGCCTATGAAATAAAAATGTACAGTTGGCTTTGGATCTCGATACTTGGAAAAATCTAATAGAGAAGACATACTGTATAAATAATATATAGCTGTAGTGTAGTAGCCACATTGAAGTGATGAGTTTATCCTCCTGGGAGGTGCAGGAATAGAAAAATAATCTATGGACCGGGGATTGTCTGTTGACTGTGATATGGATAACTGCCATTTACAAGAGTTTACCATGTGGGAAATAAAATATTGAGGAATTTTTATGTTTGTAGGTTCACGCTTGAGCTTCCTCAAGCATTTTTGGAGCGTTTTTATATCCGCTTTTGTAAGTGAATTTTTTGGCCATTTTCAAGCATGAGCGTTTTTGTTTTGGCCAATGGAAAGCTAGTGAGAGGCTAGTGACAAGCTGCATCTTGTGGCTGGGGGTGGCATGCTAGTAACAAGCTGCATCTGGTGGCCGGGGGGCTAGGCTAGTGACAAACTGCATCTGGTGGCCATATCAACTATGGTGTCGGGATAATTGAAGAACTAACACCTGCCCCCCCAACCGCCATACCCCCAACCCCAAACATCTTCCCCCCTCCAACGGTCCTTGGCAGACTTTTCTTCTATGAAAGCGGGGCCCTGGTGCCTGAAATGTTGAGTACTACTGGTCATAGGGGAATTTTGTCCCCAATGTTGTAAAAAATAAAGTTTAGTGAAAAAAGTAAATAGAAAAAAAGTGTAAAAAATGAAAGTTACACCCAAGCAGTTAAAATTCCCTCCTAAAAAATGTTTGCACCATATCCCCCCAACTCCGCATACATGCACGTATGAACGTGCCCCTGATGTCTCATTAAAGAGAACCTGTCACCAAACAATGCATCACATAAGGGACTTTTTTTTATCCCCTATGTGGTGAAAATTAAAGTTCAGTTAAAAAAAAAAAAAGAGATTTAAGTTACACCCAAGCACTTAAAATTATGCCCAGCCTCCCCCCCACCAATTTTTTAATGCAAATCCCTACCCCCATACATGCACGTACGAACGTAAATGCCTGCTTTGAGGTTACCTGCGCACAAAAGCGTTGATTCTGCTACACCGATTACATATTGCCTTTCATATCGGAGTGAGAACAATAATTCTAGGCCCAATATACACGGTTAACTCCAAACTGATGACCTGCCGGGGCGTCATACAAACCTGACAGTGGGGGTATTACACACTTTTCTGGGGGATGCAGCCACCGGGATTGTGTGCTAATCTGACAAACCCAGACTGTGTACATGATACAAGAGATGGTCAGAGACTGTGGACATGATACGAGAGATGGTCAGAGACTGTGGACATGATACAAGAGATGGTCAGAGACTGTGGACATGATACAAGAGATGGTCAGAAACTGTGGACATGATACAAGAGATGGTCATTGACTGCAGACATGATACAAGAGATGGTCAGAGACTGTGGAGATGATACAAGAGATGGTCAGAGACTGTGGAGATGATACAAGAGATGGTCAGAGACTGTGGAGATGATACAAGAGATGGTCAGAGACTGTGGAGATGATACAAGAGATGGTCAGAGACTGTGGACATGATACAAGAGATGGCCAGAGACTGTGGACATGATACAAGAGATGGTCAGAGACTGTGGACATGATACAAGAGATGGTCATTGACTGCAGACATGATACAAGAGATGGTCATTGACTGCAGACATGATACAAGAGATGGTCAGAGACTGCAGACATGATACAAGAGATGGTCAGAGACTGCAGACATGATACAAGAGATGTTGAGGAAAGTAGAAAGATAGCACTGGACTTGTAGGTTTATTTTACTGGAATTGTTACCTTTAAAGTGGAGTTCCACCCATTTAAAAGTCAGCGGCTACAAAAAACTGATGCGGCCGCCTGAAGCCTCGCTCCTCTCCCCCTCCTCTCCGCTGGCATTGTAACTGTGGGCGCCCGGCTGTGGCTTCACAGCCGGGCACGCACTGCGCATGCCTGAGCGGCCAGGCAATCTTCTGGGACCTGTGACGTGTCCCAGAAGATAGCAGGGAGGGATCACTCTGGACATGATACAGGAGATGGTCAGAGACTGCAGATATGATACAAGAGATGGTCAGAGACTGTGGACATGATACAAGAGCTGGTCAGAGACTGCAGACATTACAGGAGATGGCCAGAGACTTCATATATATTACAGGAGATGGTCAGAGACTTCAGATATATTACAGGAGATGGTCAGAGACTGCAGACAAGAAACAAGAGATGGTCAGAGACATCCGACATGTTGCAGGAGATGGTCAGAGACTGCAGACAAGAAACAAGATGTTCAGAGACATCGGACATGTTGCAGGAGATGGTCAGAGACTGCAAGCATGATACAAGAGACTTTCAGAGACAAGCCATAGGGGTTGTTGGAGACTAGGGACACGCTTCAGAAGACATTCATAGACTGGAAACACGTTATAGAAGACTGCTAGAGATTGCTATAACAAGGCAGCACAGATTGGTGTGGGGCCCTGAAGGCCACACAAAAAGTACCAAATGGCCACATGTGGCCGCAGGGGTGTAAGGTCTGCCAATGCATAGGTTTGCATCGGGCATAGCAGAATTATTCCAGAACATTAATTTATTTCCTGCTCCCGACTAGGAAGAGTGGATAATTCCTTTCCTGGAAGGCCGGAGCTATTAATACGGTATCACTTACAAGGTTGGTAAAGCGCCGTCTCCGATACCAAACCTTTCCTCTTAGTAGAAATCACATTGTTTAATGGGAATTCTGTGTCGCCTAAATTATTGATGTGTTATGTAGTCTTGTGTGTTAAGAAATCTAGCAATACTTCCAAATGGATTATCTTTAGCTCTGCTAAGCGCTCTCCTGCCTTTATAAATATTTCATAACGCACAGCAGACAGATAAACAGCGTAGAATGCCGCGTGAACAATGCTAAATGACAGCTTGGCCAAGGAGGACTTTGAGCGTATGGAGATATCTTCCTAAATTTATGCGTTTGCAGTAAATAAAAAGTTTCGCTTTGTGTGATTTTTTTTTTATTCACCTTACAGCCAGGATTTGCGCGTTCAAGGGTCCATATAACTGCTGACAGCATTATGTGGCGCCACTGAAGCATTAAGCCGAGGGAAAGGCCTCAGTCCATTTTGGAGCTAACTAGGGCTAGCAGTGCGATAAACCCCAACTGATGCAAAAGGGTTTACCGCGCCGTGACTGCTGCCAGCACTTGGTAAGACCTTACGAAGCTGGAAATGGCAGATTCCAAGAAGAAAAAATATAGAAATAAATGTACAAAAAAAAAATTCTCCACCAACCCAACTCCTTATTCCTTTTTTAGGTGGTTCCCATTCAGTTCTCCACTATTTATTAAAGGACATTGAAGGACACAGGTCTGGTGGTTGATGACCTGTGGGTATACAGCTGCCCACAAGAGGATTAGACACATGTACATTTGACACCCCCTAGTTGGTGTTACTAGTATTGGCAGAATAAGTAAAATATATTCTGGACAGGAATAACCTAAGTCACTAAATTAGGTCAGGGTTGTTAGAGGCCAGGGCTGGATGTCTCATCCTGGCAGCCCCCCCTGGAAGGTTGTAGAACCTTCTAGAATTAGAGGGCCGGGGGTTAGGAAGCGCTGTCATGAATATTTATGGGGCCTCAGCCAATCCCCAGAAGTGGGCTGGCGGGGAATTGAGATAACCTCATAAATAGACATAGACCATGCCAGCAGGGGCAGTCGGTGGAAGATGCAGTGTTAAGGAGCCAGTCTCTCTTGAAAACAGCGGTGGGCTTAAGTCTTGGCTGTGCAGGAGTGGGGGATCCCTGCTCATCTGCAGCTCCTACCTGGTGTGTGCTACACAAAAATAAAATAATAAAAGGGGGCCAGCAGCTCCTTCTAGATCAGGGGTGTCGAACTTCATTTCATTGCAGGCCGCGTCAGCATTATGGGTGCCCTCAAAGGTCCGGTTGTATCTGTATGACTAGAAGTCCAGAGCACCCCACCTTACATCAGAAGTCCAGAGTCCCCCACCCTCCCTTACATAACAGTGCACCCCCTTTGCCTTGTTCTGCAGGGTCTGGAGGAGGACCAAATGAGGGCTGAAGTCCGCTCAATGCGGAGACAAGGGGAGGTGGAGTTTACGGGGTGCTGCGGCTGCACAGAGAGGAGCAGGATCAGTAGGACGAGTTCTGCCCTCTCTGGTGCATGCTGAGATGGGGATGGAGGGTAAAGACGAGCCTCTCCGCAGCTGCACGGAGACGCGTAGGATCTGGTTGGGGAGTCTTGTCCTCTTCTACCTTCTGCTGAGACCAGGTGGGGGCATATCTGGGGCAACCAGCCAGCCAAAAATTAGTACCCCTAGTGGCCATTTTTTTTTTTTTTCTGCTGCAAACTGGCACCAGGTTTTGGCCCTCGGGATTGTCTCACGAGTGAATGGCTGGAATGGAAAGCTACAGGCAGGGGTCAAGGCAGGAAGCAGGCAAGAGACTAGTCAGGTCCAAGCATGGGTCTTTTGGCAAGCAGGAAAGAAGTAAGGCCAATCCTGGTCAGCTGCAAACCGGCAACCGTTACATAGTTCCATAGTAGGTGAGGTTGAAAAAAGACACAAGTCCATCAAGTCCAACCTATGTGTGTGATTATATGTCAGTATTACATTGTATATCAATGTATGTTGTGGTCGTTTAGGTGCTTATCTAATAGTTTCTTGAAACTTTTGATGCCCCCCGCTGAGACCACCGCCTGTGGATTTTCATTGGATTTGATTGACAGCAGCGGGAGCCAATGGCTGCACTGCTATCAATCTATCCAATCAGGACATGAGACACCGGCCGGAGCTGGTGTGCTCGTTCCTGTCATGGAAATTTCGGGGCTCAAGTAAGTATAAGGGGGGCTCGGGGGCGCTGCTGCATTAAAAAAAAATTTCACCTTAATGCATAGAATGCATTAAGGTGAAAAACGGCGAGAGTTTACAACCCCCTTTAAGGTTAAACCTCTTTTCTTCTCATTTTAATGAGTGGCCACGTGTCTTATTAAACTCCCTTTCGCAGTAAAGTTTTCTCCCTATTGTGGGGTCACCAGTACGGTATTTGTAAATTGAAATCATATCCCCTCTCAAACGTCTCTTCTCCTGAGAGAATAAGTTCAGTGCTCGCAACCTTTCCTCATAACTAATATCCTCCAGACCCTTCATTAGCTTTGTTGCCCTTCTTTGTACTCGCTCCATTTCCAGTACATCCTTCCTGAGGACTGGTGCCCAGAACTGGACAGCATACTCCAGGTGGGGCCGGACCAGAGTATTGTAGAGCGAGAGAATTATTGTTATATCTCTGGAGTTGATCCCCTTTTTAATGCAAATATTCTGTTTGCTTTGTTAGCAGCAGCTTGGCATTGCATGCCATTGCTGAGCCTATCATCTACTAGGACCCCCAGGTCCTTTTCCATCCTAGATTCCCCCAGAGGTTCTCCCCCCAGTGTATAGATTGCATTCATATTTTTGCCACCCAAATGCATTATTTTACATTTTTCCACATGAAACCTCATTTGCCATGTAGTTGCCCACCCCATTAATTTGTTCTTTTTGCAAGGTTTCCACATCCTGCAGTGAAGTTATTGCCCTGCTTAGCTTAGTGTCGTCCGCCAATACAGAGATTGAACTGTTTACCCCATCCTTCAGGTCGTGTATGAATAAATGAAATAGGAATGGTCCCAGCACAGAACCCTGGGGGACTCCACTTTCCACCCCTGACCATTCCGAGTACTCCCCATTTATCACCACCCTCTGAACTCGCCCTTGTAGCCAGTTTTCAATCCATGTACTCGCCCTATGGCCCATGCCAAGGGACCTTACTTAGTACAGTCAACGTTTATGGGGAACTGTGTCAAATGCTTTTGCAAAATCCAGATACACTACGTCTACGGGCCTTCCTTTATCTAGATGGCAGCTCACCTCCTCATAGAAGGTTAATAGATTGGTTTGGTGAGAACGATTCTTTATGAATCCATGCTGATTACTGCTAATGATACCGTTTTGATTACTAAAATCTTGTATATAGTCCCTTATCATCCCCTCCAAGAGCCTGCATAATATTGATGTTAGGCTAACTGGTCTGTAATTCCCAGGGATGCTAACTGTCAAGTAAATTTTATGGCGCTTTAGCTCTCAGGTAGCTGGTGATAAAACTGAGCACCAGCTACTTCAAAGGTTGGAAAATAAATACCTTTCTGGTCAGGGAACACACCCAGTGTCGCTTCTAGAAACGTTGGAAGACCTGGAATTAGTTTAGGTCCTAGAAATTCTGGAAGACCCAGCCAAAATCCTGTGAGTACTGGAGGTCTTAGGAAACTTGGAAGACCTGCCTGGGTTCCTGTGAGTACTGGAGGCCTGAGAAACCCCTCAAGACCCGGCAGGGATTCCCGAATCACTGGAGGTCTTGGGGAATCCTGGATGACTCGGCAGGGTTCCTGTGAGTACTGGAGGTCTCGATAACCCTGGAAGACCTGACAGGGATCCTATGAGTAATGGAGGTATTATGAATCTTGGAAGAACCGACAGGGTTCCTGTGAGTACTAAAGGTCTTAGGAATTCTGGAAGACCTGGCAGTGTACCTGTGAGTAATGGAATTCTTGGGATTTCTGGATGATTTGGCAGGGTTCCTGCGAGTACTAGAGGTCCCAGAAACCCTGGAAGACTCAGCAGGGATTCCCTGAGTACTGGAGGTCTTAGGAATCCTGGATGAATCGGCAGGATTCCTGTGAGTACTGGAGGTCCCGGTAACGCTGGAAGACCTAGCAGGGTTCCTGTGAGTACTGGAGGTCTTAGGAATCCTAGAAGACTTGACAGGGTTCCTGCTAGTACTAGTAGAGGTCCTGGAAATCTTGGAAGACCCAGCAGGGATCCCCTGAGTACTGGAGGTCCTAGGAATCCTGGATGACCTGGCAGGATCCTGTGACACTGAAGGTCCCGGTAACCCTGGAAGACCCGTCAGAGATCCTGTGAGTACTGGAGGTCCTAAACTGGCCATACACATAAAGATCCAAGAGATTCCTCCAGGCACACTACACAGCACAAATAGACTGTGGCTATAGTATTTCGAAAGCCACCCTGCCAGCTTTCAAAAGACCCCAAACAGCAGCTGCATCTCATTGGACGCAGCCGCTGTTTGGCTGACAGTTTTCTGCTCCGCTCTTATGGTTTTTCAGTTGAAGGATGTCCCGTGGGAAGCAGGCAACAGGGCCACCCACCAAGCAAATTTCTATTGATTCATCAGGAAGCATTAGAAAAAGTGTAGCAGAGGCTGAGAGTACAGGAGGTTATCGGCTCACAAGATTTCTGGCAGGATCAACAGGTTTTTTTTTTGCTCTCATCAAACAGATATAACAAAACGCATTCAATTATGTATTTAAGCAAATAAAAATGTTCATTGTTGGGGTGTAGATACACTGTAAATGCATTGCGATGTACAAAGCTTGATAACGATTGTAGGTGGGTTAATTTATTCCTCGTGTCTTTGTTTCTAGCAAACTCTGGAGTCAAATCTTACCAGCTTGGTCAAGTACAGCAGTGAACTTGAATCGCAAATGGCAAAACTCATTCAGATCTGCCAGCAGGTAGAGGTAAGAAGACTCTTAGATCCTAATTATAGTGTAAAGTATTAGTAGCACAATGCTTAGCAATGGCATTTTCCGTCTGCAGTTACACTTTCCAGAGTTTTTTAGGTCGAAAAACAAAAACAAAAGTCACATGTCTTATCGAGTTCAACCAAAGCACAAAAAATAAATTCAGAACCTTCATTTTCAGAACCCTGAACCCAGAGGAGGGCAAAACATGGTCTTGTTTGCTTCAACAGGGAAATTGTTCCTTCTTGAACCCCTAAGGCGGGGGTCTCCAAACTACGCCCGCAGGCTACGTGTAGCCCCCTTTATATGGTCCACAATGGATGAGTGTCTCCTTCTTTACCCCAACACCTGATGTGCACAGTCCTCACCCTCAACCCCCCCCCCCCCCCCCAACCGGTAGCACCCCTGACCTGATGTAAGGGGTGACTCTGATAGGGACTCTAATGTAGGGGAGAATCTGATAGGGGACACTGATGTAAGGGGGGTGCTGATGAGGACACTAATTTAAGGGAGACTCTGATGGGGGGGGGGGGGGGGGCACTGATGTAAGGAGGGTGCTGATGGGGACTCTGATGTAAGGGGTGGCTCTGATGGAAAAACCAATGTAAGGGGGGACTCTGATAGGGAAATTGTTGTAAGGGGCACTCTGATGGGGACATTGTTGTAAGGGTGACTCTGAATGGGAAACTGATGTAAGGGGGACTCTGAATGGGACACTGATGTAAGGGAGTGACTCAGATAGGTGCACTGATAGGAACCCTGATGTAAGGGGTGATTCTGATTGGGGACACTGCTGTATGCAGATGGGGACTCTGATGCAAGGGAGGACTTTAATGTAAGGAGGGCACTGATGGGGACACTGATGTAAGGGGTGACTCTGATCGGGGCACTAATGTAAGGGGGACCCTGATGGGGGGGTCTTTGATGTAAGGGTGGACTCTAATGTAAGGAGAGCACTGATGTGGACTCTGATGTAAGGGGGAGGGGTGCTCTGGTGGGGACACTGATGTAATGGTGACTCTGGGGCACTCATTTAAGGGGGGCACTGATGTAAGGGGAATTCGGATGTGGAAACCAATGTAAGGGGGGACTTTGATAGGGACATTGATCTAAGGGGTGTTTCATATTCCCATCGCACATGTTCCTGGTATAAGCTCTTAAAGGTCGGGTGCTGCAGCAACAACCAGCTGGATACTGGTTCAAGTCACAATGTAGATATTTGCCAGCACTCCTTGGTGTGCTGGCAAATATCTACATTGATCTAAGGGGGACTCTGAATGGGACACTAATATAAGTGGGGACCCTAACAGGGAAAATAATGCATTATGTATACAGCGCCAATATATAGGGACTGCTAGATTGGAAAGCAAGAGGAAAAGCAACATTTCAGCTCTCCCATCCCCCCCATTTTCTTGCAGGGGGTAGTGCCCAGGCAGGAGCTTGCCTAGGTTACTTGCTAGCAGGGCAATGTTACTGAGCTGTATTGAGAATGAAGAGCCCGGTATGGACACACTAGCCTCAATGCTGCCCTTCACCGATTAGCACCGATTAGCACCAGAGCAAGTCGCCTCACTTTGCCTTATTGGCGGCACACCTCTGGCTCCAGTCCTTCACCATCCGGCGGTAGATGTGTCCTGTATGCTGCAAAGAGCAGCACAATAAGGATGATATGCAGCCGCTCTCCACAGCATTCCTCCTGGGCGGTCTGATGACACGCCCCCAGGGAGCAGCTCCTTGACTTCCTGTGCTCAGAGCAAGTGGGTTAGATGGCTTCTGGGGTTCAGTGAACCCATAAGATGAACAGTGCTGGATCTAAGAACAGTGAGTATGTGGGGTGGGTGAGTATTGCAGAAAGAGCTGATTTTTTATTTTATTTTTTATATATTGGATTGTGTCATAGGGATTTTTTTTTTTTTTTTTTTTAAACCTGGGATATAATTTTGTTGTGCTCCATTTATTTGAAAGCATTCTAAAGGAATACACTCCTTATGGTAATTGACAATTTTCCCTCTACTGTACTAATTAGCTGCTGCTTCATTCCTTGTTTCCGCCAAGCCATCTAGTATATAGGATATCAATAAACCCAACCCGTATTTTTTGCGGCATAATACCGCCTGGACTGCAGACCCTTTTAATACGGCTGAACACAGAATAGGTTTCTGACACTTTTACCATTCTCCTCTAGAAGAGTACAATGTGAGGGTTGTGATGCAGAAAACCTTCACACGCTGGAGCAGTAGGTGAGGATTTCAAAGCTCTGCTGTGTGAAGTCTGTACATCCTGTTACTGACATTGTTCTGGTTCAGATATTGTGTGATCCAATAAGATCATTAAAAAAAAAAAATCCACAGAGAGTGGAGGTGGTGGGAAAGTGAAGTCAGTCCAAACCCAAATATTAATCCAATTCAGCCATACTGTAATGTAATATAACTTAAAGCAAACCAATGCCCAGGCTATAGACATTCTAGTATTTACATATCCTTAAAGTGGATGGAAACCCTCACATATACCCAGTGAAGTGAACAGCCTTCAGGGATTAAACAAATCCTCCCACATACATTTTACTTGTATATCTGCTGTCTTCAGCTTTATATACTTTTTAGAAAGTGCACATCCTGTTAGGCGTTTCTCTTCCTAATTTACCTGTGGGTGTGGATTCTTGCCATACATTGGGAGACAGCTGATTGGAGGAAAGGCACACCCCCCTCTCTACATAGGCAGAGACCTGCAGAGCTGTGCTGTGAACAGACCAGCTCTCTGCTAATCTATTTATAGCACCCACCCCAACACAAATTTCAGGCTGGTTTTATCACAGTCGATGGAGAACTTGTCAGAAGTTCTCATACTGATAACAGAAGAACGGAGCAGGGGACAGTCACGAGACATAGTGCTTTGAAGAGAGATAAGAAAACACTGCGGATGTATGTGCTCAGCTCAAATTTCATGAATCGGGTTTACATCCACCTTTATGAAGCAGTAAATAAGCTTTAAAATAATAGTAAATAAGCCCTTACTGACCTCTGTAGCTGCAGGCACCATGGAGAAGTTCATCTTTAAACTTTTCACCAGAAGCAAGAAAGTCCTCCTCCCAGGAGTGGCTTAGTTCTCCCTGTTCCCCCCTCCCATCAGTTCAACTTGCTTTCCTTCAGCAAGGAAGTCTCCCTCCCATTAGAAGCTCAGCTCCCCCTTCTCCCCCCTCCCATCAGTGTCTTAGTGCTCCCTGCTCGCCTCTCCACCAGCTCAACTTGCTTTCCTTCACCTCACATCAGTTGATTATCTTCCCCTGCTCCCTCCTACTAACAGTGACTCAGTGGCTTACCTCCCCCTCCCTTCATATTCTTAAGAAGCAGTAAATACGCTTTAAAATAATAGTAAATAAGCCCTCAATGACCTCTGTAGCTGCAGGCACCATGGAGAAGTTCATCTTTAAACTTTTCACCAGAAGCAAGAAAGTCCTCCTCCCAGGAGTGGCTTAGTGCTCCCTGTTCCCCCCTCCCATCAGTTCAACTTGCTTTCTTTCAACAAGGAAGTCTCCCTCCTATTAGAAGCTCAGCTCCCCCTGCTCCCCCCTCCCATCAGTGGCTTAGTGCTCCCTGCTCACCTCTCCACCAGCTCAACTTGCTTTCCTTCCCCTCACATCAGTGGATTATCTCCCCCTGCTCTCTCCAGTAACTCAGTGGCTTAGCCCCCCATCATATTCTTAAGAAGCAGTAAATAAGCTTCAAAATAAGTCCTCGCTGGCCTCTGTAGCTGCAGACACCATGGAGAAATTAATCTTCAAAATGCACATCAGAAGCAAGAAAGTCCCCCTCCCAGTAGTGGCTTAGTGCTGCCTGTTCCCCTTCCCATCATTTCATCTTGCTTTCCTTCCCCTCCCATCGGTGGCTTATCTCCCCCTGCTCCCTCTTCCCAACAGTGACTCAGGGGCTCAGCTCCCCCCTCCCAGCATATGCTTAAGTATCAGTAGATACGCTTTAAAATAAGCCCTCTCTGACCTATGTAGCTGCAGGAACCATGGAGCAATTCATCTTCAAAGTTCACACCAAAAGCAAGAAAGTCTCCCTCCCATTAGAAGCTTTGCTCCCCCCTCCTATCAGTGGCTTGGTGCTCCCTGCTCGCCTCTCCATCAGCTCAACTTGCTTTCCTCCCCCTCGCATCAGTGGCTTATCTTCCCCTGCTCCCTCCTCCCAACAGGGACTCTGTGGCTCAGCTCCCCGCTCCCAGCATAATCTTAAGAAGCAATAAGAAGCTTAAAAAATAAGCCCTCACTGACCTCCGTAGCTGCAGGCACTGTGGAGCAAGGCGCTTTAACTCACCTTGCTCACCCCTCCTAGCAGTGCCTCAGCAGCTCAGTTCCCCCTTTTCCATCAGTGACTTATTTCCCCCTGCTTCCTCCTTCCAACAGTGACTCTGCTCCCCCCTCCCAGCATTGAATCTGCCTTCTAATTTGAAAGGAAAACACATAGAGAGGGAAAGTAGGGTTGGCTGAGCTTCTGAGTCACTGCTGCTGGTAGGCTGAACAGGGTAAGCTGAGCTGCTGAGGAGAGGGGTGCAGGATGAGCTGAACTGACAAGTCATTGCTGGGAGGGGTGAGCTGAGCTGCTGAATGACTGCCAACAGAGGGGAGCTGAGCTGCTGAGAGAAAGACTTGAACAATTTTGTTGCTTTTACTGTGATTTCTGAATTATTTTTTTCCACAGTGCCTGCAGCTACAGGGGTCAGTGAGGGCTTGTTTTAAAGCTCATTTGCCGATTATTAAGCATATGTCAAGTCATGTGAAGGTCCATAGCCTGGCCTCGGGTTCACAATCATTTTTCAATTTAAACTTTTATGAGGTCACCGCGGCTTTTATGCGTTGATTAGCGCTGCCAAATGTTACATCTGTCAAATATTTCACTGTTACGATTTTCATTTAGAGAGCAAAGCTTATACTTCATGTGAACTACCAAATAAAACCCAGATGTCCGTCCTGCTAGAGGGTTATGGGAAGGAAACCACTCCAGAGTGATGCCTATTGTGTATTAGGATAGAGCTGGCATCTGGACTGAAGGACAGTAGAAGAAGCTTCACCTGTAGAGGACGATGGACTCCACATGAGGACTCGTGTTGTGTCTTTGACAAGTTAGCCCTACTCAACAGATCCGTAATAACTGGACCGCTTTGATTGGAAATAATACTAAGCAGAGTTAAAGAGGAACTTCACTCCCCATATACATATCTTTTTTTCTTTTTCTCTTACCTGTACCACCTGGTTGTCCTCAAAAATCATAGCATTGCCTGCTTCAACCGCTTCATTCCAGGTCCCGCACTGCCAACCTTCCCCTCTGCCGCTGCACTCCAGGTCCTGTGTTGCCAACCTTCCCCTCCGCCGCTGCACTCCAGGTCCTGTGCTGCCATCTTCTATACCAGGGGTCTCCAAACTCTTGAATAAGACGGCTACATTGTGGGTTTTACAAATATTCACCCAGCTTATATCCAGGAGTTCCTCCTTCAGAGTCTCCTCTTTAGGTACAGAAGGGCCCATCAGAGTTTCCCCTCACATCCAGGAGTGCCTTAGATCCAGGAGTGCCCATCAGATTTCCTTTTAGATCTTGAAATATCCATCAATGTCCCCCTTAGGTCCAGAAGTGCCCAGCAGAGTCCCTACTTAGTACCAGGACTAGCCATCAGAGTCCTCCCTTAGATCCAGAAGTGCCCATCAGAGTCTCTCCTTACATCAAAAGGGAAAGGGAAAGGAAAAATCAAAGAGGGACCATCAGATTCTCCTTTTACATCCAGAAATGCCTATAAGAGTCCTCCCTTAGATCCACAAGTGCCCATCAGAGTCTCCACTTACATCCAGGATGGCCCATCAGAATCCTGCCTTAGATCCAGGACGGCCCATCAGAATCCTGCCTTAGATCCAGGACGGCCCATCAGAATCCTGCCTTAGATCCAGGAGAGCCCATCAGATTCCCCTTTAGATCTGGGAATGCCCATCAATGCCCCCTTTAGGTCCAAGAGTGGCCATCACAGTCCCTACTTAGTACTTGGAGTGCCCATATCAGTCCTCCCGTAGATCCCAGAGTGCCCATCAGAGTCTATCTTCACATCCAGAAGTGCCCATTATAGTCCACTTATACATCCAGAAGTGCCCATCAGAGTCCTCACCTAGATTTAGGATTGCCCATCAGGGCCCCCCTCTTAGATCTAGAAGTGCCCACCTGACCCCCCCATCCCTTCCTTACGCCCAAGAGTGCCCATCAGGGTCCTCTGTAGCTGCCTCCCTACACCCCCCCCCCCCGGCTTTCTTGGTCTGTCCTGTCCCACTGGGAGACCCAAGCGACCAGCCGGCCCTTCCACCAGCTGATTCGAGAGCCAAGCAAAGGCTGGATCGACTTTGATCGGCTCTTGGCTATGGTAACCTGGGAGCGATGACCTGACATCACTTCCAGTATACCTGGATGTCAACGGCGCCATTTTTAAAAAATCAATTGCATTTGAACACACCGATCTTGGTGTTTTGAATGCTTTTAAGGGCAGAGGAGGGACTTGGGGTCTTATAGATCCCTGATCTCTCCATAGAGAGGACCTGTCACTGCCTATTACTCTCACAAGGATGTTTACTTTCCTTGTGACAGCAATAAAATTAATAAAAAAAATTAAAATTAAAGCAACAGTGTAAAATAAAAAAATGAAATAAATTATATTAAAAAAAAAAATGTATAGTGCCACCGTCTCCCCCATATGCATGCAAACACCGATCGTCCCACACATGTGGGGTATCACCGCGAATGGCAGATCATGGGCAGTAATTTTAGCACCAGACCCCCTCTGTAACTCTAAATTGGAACCACAATCTAGCCCCCCTAAAGCCCGTAGGACAATATACTGGCCCTTTGTTTAAAAAGATTGGAGACCTTTGCTCTAGAGAGACTCACCAAGGAAGTATCGGACCTACTCGAGGAGACCACTGCTTCCACATAGACAGCAAGGGTACTTCTGTGCAGCATGCTGGCAGGGGACAGGCTTTTCTACTCAGGCTCTGGCTGCTTCTTAAAGAAATAGAAATAGTAAAACGTTGAATTCCTTGGTTTTTGATGCACCTGGAACGTATTTACCAGATTTAAAGTTGGCCTTTACAGCACATGCAACGGATTTACAATCTCGGCTGAACTCTCAGCATCTTCCAGATGCCAGAAGTGTGCACTGCACTGTGAATTCCGACCTAAACACCCCTCATCACCCCATAAATCATATGTCATAACAAAAAGGTGGATATTCAGTACTAACTGCTTGCATTACCTGCCTACAGTATACATACAGAATACAATATTTATCTTATACTCGTCTTTTAGGCCGCATTCACGCGTTCGTGTTTCATGAACGCCATAAAAATCGCACGATTTCGCTTGCTTTGCCATTCATTGTTAATGGCACTTCGAACCTGGTAAAAAAAAAAAGAGTTTCAAGCATGCGGTTAAAAAAAAGCGCAAAGCTCAACGCTCAAAACGCTGCATGAGCAACTATTAAAGCAAGATGTGTTTGCCATCTGTTTACTCAGCATAACATCACCTTTTACAGTTTACCAAAAAAATTGTTATTATATTGTGTTTGTGTGCACTAAAAATAATTAAAGTGTATTTTTTCCCAAAGATTTGCGTTTGAAAAAACGCTGCGCAAATATCATGTGACAAAAAAAAAATTGCAATACCCACCATTTTATTCTCTAGGGTCTTGGCTTTGAAAAAAAAAAAAGGATGTTTGGCGGGTCCAAGTAATTTTCTAGCAAAAAAAAAAATGCAGATTTTTACATGCATGACAAAATTTGCCTAGAGGTTAACCCCTGGGCTCTCGGTGCCTGGTCCTTGGCGCTGAGGGGCTGCATATTTGCGTGAATTGCTGTCCATACAGCTGTGCCGAGAGTGCGTGCGGTGTGCGCTTCCGACACAGTTACTGGCCCCTAACCAAAAACAAAGTTTTCCGATCACGTGACCACCATAACAGCCAATCACGGCGGTCACATTCTCTTAAGCCCTTCCCCGCCTCCCGAAGTCATAAACCTCTTGAAGGGCCGGGAGGCGTCAGCAGGAAGAGGTTAAGTAGTTAAAAAAAAGTTCTGGTCATAAATTTTTTTTACTTTTAGTTTTTTTTCCCCAGGTATGTAAATATTTAATTTATTTTTGTTTGTAATTTAACTGCTAAATGTTTTAGTAATTAATCTAAATCCAGAAAGAGGCCATCACTGAAGAGCGATCCGCCGTGCATCGCATCGGTCATAATTTTAGTTTTTTTTTTTTTCCAGGTGTGTAAATATTTAATTTATTTTTGTTTGTAATTTAACTGCTAAATGTTTTAGTAATTAATCTAAATCCAGAAAGAGGCCATCACTGAAGAGCGATCTGCCGTGCATCGCATCGGTCATAATTTTAGTTTTTTGTTTTTTTGTTTTTTTTCCAGGTACGTAAATATTTAATTTAGTTTTGCTTGTAATTTAACTGCTAAATGTTTTAGTAATTACTCTAGGTCCAGAAAGAGGCCGTCACTGAAAAGCGATCTGCCGTGCATCGCATCGGTCATAATTTTAGTTTTGTTTTTTTTTCCAAGTACGTAAGTATTTAATTTAGTTTTGCTTGTAATTTAACTGCTAAATGTTTTAGTAATTAATCTAGGTCCAGAAAGAGGCCATCACTGAAAAGCGATCCACTGTGCATCGCATCGGTCACAATTTTAATAGTAAATGTCAGTGTTTTTTTTATTATTATTTATTTTTCGCTTTATACTGTTTGCTGAGCGGCAATTTTTTAACGGAACTATCCCCAAGCCAAGCGTTTGGCTTGAGGTTGTGGCGCGGCCCCACAGACTTGAATGGCCAAATTCGACAGGCGGGGCCACCTGTCAACTCAGCGAGCCGCATTAAATTTGCTACGGCCATGACGCAAATCATCGTATGTGCACAGCGCCCTCTGGCTGTATGTTAGGTCTTAGGGAGGCCTTCTGAGGGCGGTAAAATTGTGGCTGTTTTTTTCTGCCCCCCCCTTTAGCTGCCTGTATGAATGAGGCATTATTGTGTATCGCAAAAAAAAAAAAAATGAATATTTTCCGAATGAATTGCTTACAAGTGTATGTTTTCCTTCTATTGAAAGATTTATGTGTTGCGGGCATCTCTATTCATGCTTGAACGCATAGAACTGAGCTCATTGCATCGCCGTTAATAAATGCGCTCAATGAAGCTGACAGTCACATGTCCACCGAGGAGACAGGAGGACTGAACTGTTCATTCAGCGGGGCTGCGAACATCAGAGAAAGACGGGAAGAAAGTTCTGCTTTGTAGCCGCTAAACCGGCCGGGAGGATTGTACTTAATTATTATTCCATAGAAGGAAAATGTGACTCGAAGAAGCTTGTAATATTGTACGTTCTAAAATTCCGAACAAACGTTTGCTCCATCCTAGTCTTGTTCTTTGACCAATAAAGAATCTAAATGAAGGCCGAATCGCCCATTTGACGTTGAAACCTTTCTAGTCCACAATTGCCCCTTGCACACGAGGTGGTGCAGTCCTGGCACTTTGGTGCAGCATCCAGCGCCTCTGTAGGCAGCCTGAAAAGTCTTCTGCAACATTGTCCCTGAACTGACAAATGCTGGAGTTTCTGCGTTGCGGTGCCATTCATTCTTAAGCCCCGATAGGACTTTGTACAAACTTTCCCTTGGATTTTAGTACAAAGGGCGTTGCCCAAAAGTTTGTCTTGCATACAGACGACAGGACTTTTCCAGCCAACGTTCACCATATCACGTGGTTTTTAAGCTCTTTACCACCACCCTTTGGTCAACTTGTGTATTGTCTGATATTGTGTCAATCTCGCCACTTTTATTGGCGAGATTGACACGCTTTGACACTGGTGCGGGGATCCGACTTGGATCCCCGCCAATGCCAGGCACTATGTTTGGTATGAATCTTGAGGGGGAACTCCACGGCAAATTTTAAATAAAAAACCGGCATGGGTTCCCCTCCAGGGGCATACCAGGCCCTTAGGTCTGGTATGGATATTAAGAGGAACCCCCTATGCCAAAAAAATGGCGTGGGGGTCCCCCCCAAATCCATACCAGACCCTTATCCGAGCACGCAGCCCGGCCGGTTAGGAAAGGGGTGGGGATGAGCGAGCGCCCCCCACCCCTCCTGAGCCGTACCAGGCCGCATGCCCTCAACATGGGGGGTGGGTGCTTTGGGGGAAGGGGGCGCCCTGCGGGGCCCCCACCCCAAAGCACCTTGTCCCCATGTTGATGAGGACAAGGGCCTCTTCCCGACAACCCTGGCCGTTGGTTGTCGGGGTCTGTGGGTGGGTGCTTATCGGAATCCGGGAGCCCCCTTTAATAAGGGGGACCCCAGATCCCGGCCCCCCACTCTATGTGAATGAGTATGGGGTACATCGTACCCCTACCCATTCACCTAGGGAAAAAAGTGTCAATAAAAAACACAGTACACAGGTTTTTAAAGTAATTTATTAGGCAGGTCCGGGGTCTTCTTCCAACTTCAGGGGTCTCTCCGGCGTCTTCTCCCGGTGTCCGCATCTTCTGCCGGCTCCACCGCTATCTTCTGGCGCTCTTTTGCCAGCGGTGGTCCGGACTTCTGGATCGTCTTCTTCCCTCTCCTCTTCCAGAGATGTTGACACGACGCTCTCTCCAGTCGGAATGATCTCTGTGCGCTCCGCAACGGACTTATATAGGCGGTGACCCCGCCCCCCTATGACATCACAGTCCCGGGGCATGCTGGGACTGTGAAGTCATAAAGGGGGCGTGGTCATGTCATCATATGGATTTTCGGCTTAGGGGTTCCCCTTAAAATCCATACCAGACCGAAGGGCTTGGTATTCCCCAGAGGGGAATTCTCTCTCACGCCCGCCGCAGTAGAAAAATGTGTTTTTCCTTTTGCAGCTAGCGTGAGATGTACAGTACCCTGCCGCCGAGAACCAGCATGATCCGATCGCGCTGGAAACATTCTCGCGGCTGCGTACTGTAGTTTGTACAAAAGTCCAATGGCTTTGTGTACACACGATCGGACTTTGCTCCATCGGACTTTTGTTGCCGGAAAGTTTGTCTGTTCGCACAGCCAACGAAAGTCCGAAGGAAACTGAAAAAGTTTGTCCGATGGAGCGTACACACAGTCAGATGTTGCTCCAAAACAGCTAATTTTGCATGTTTGTTGTCAAAAAGTCCGATCGTGTGTACGGCCCTTTAGTCTCAATTTTTTTCAAATAAATGGGTTTCCGTAACACAGTCTACAGTGGGAAAAATTCATTATTTCATTCCCTGCAGATTTTGTAAGTTTGCCCACTTACAAATAAATGAAGGGTCTATCATTTTTATCATAGGTGTATTTTACATGATAGAGACAGAATATTAACCAAAAATCCAGAAAAAATACATGATACAAATGTTATAAATTGAGTTGCAGTTCAGTAGGAAAAAGAAGTAATTGATCCCAGATCTAACCATGACTTAGTACTTGGTGGAGAAACCCTTGTTGTAGTTGGTGACCAGGTTTGCACACATCTCAGCAGAGCTCAAACATATTCAGTTGGCTGAAGGGACAGACACTTAGTCCTTTATTAAGAAAATGTTCCTCTCTTGGTAAGAGATGGTATGTGGATAGACTGGTTATCTTCACAGGTCCTTGTGGGGTTTTTTTTTGGTAATCGGTTGGGTGGTGACTCAGAAGCTCAGTCCTATTTTTAGGGAGTAATTCTTTTCTTGGTAAGAGATGATATGTAGATAAATTGGTGATCTCTACAGTTCCTTTTTTTTGTATTCAGTTGGGTGATGGGGTCGGAGCTCGGTCCTTTTTTAATGAGAAATTCGTGTCTTGGTATGAGATGGTATGTGGATAGACTGGTGATCGTCACAGGTCCTTGTAGATCTATTTTATTTTGGTATTTGGTTGGTTGACAGGGCAGACGCTTAGCCCTTTATTAAGGAAAGATTCCTCTCTTGGTAAGAGGTGGTATGTTGATAGACTGGTTACTTTTTGATCTTTCAGCTCCTCGTGGAGGTTTTTTGGTATTCATTTGGGTGGTGGCGCAGAAGCTCAGTCCTTTTTTCAAGGGATTGATTCTTTTCTTGGTAGGACATGGTATGTGTGAAGATCGCAGTTCCTTGTGTTGTCTTTTTTTTTTTTTTGTATTCAGTTGGGTGGTGAGGTCCAAACAGTCCTTTTTTTTTTTCTCAAGTAGCAATTTGTGTCTTGGTAAGAGATGGTATGTGGATAGATTGGTGATTTTTACAGTTCAAACTATAACAAAAAAAACAGTACAGCACCAAAAAAAATTATACTGCATTGCATAAACCACTAATTGGTGCAAATGTACAAAGACTTGGACAACTATGTAAATGACTTTTGATAACATAAATAAATGATAATATATAAAGTGCTCAAATAAAGGTGCTCAATTAGATCATCCAAACGCGCAAGTCCATACAAATAGTCTGCTTTCCAAAAATCTAGTACGTGTTCACACTCTCAATTGCAAAGTGCTTGGTGCAATGAAAAAAGGGAAAAAGTGCAATTCAATCCATGCGTCCAATGGTGCAAATCCTCCACCACATTGCATTCACCAGAAGTCTAATGGTAATTAGCCTATATGTGTAATCCACCCTTTCAGGAGGTCTAGGACAGTGATGGAGAACCTTGGCACCCCAGATGTTTTGGAACTACATTTCCCATGATGCTCAACTACACTGCAGAGTGCATGAGCATCATGGGAAATGTAGTTCCAAAACATCTGGGGTGCCAAGGTTCTCCATCACTGGTCTAGGATGTCCTATTGTCTCAATACACAGAGCTGCCAGATATCCGTCCTGATGGAGAAAATGCTCACCACCGTGAAGACCCTTGAACATGCAGTTTCATTCAAATGGAATGTAGGTACCCAGCGATATCGAACTGCCATTTCAATTTCCATTTCACTCGCTCTACTCTTTCACTTTGCATCTATTGCTGGATCTTGGGAGATGCCAGTATTCCTTGTGATTGTGTTACTGATGGTTGTACGAGCCCTGCATGAGAAACAGGCTGTTCAAGGGTTGACAGAGGAATCCCTCCTGCCGAGCTATTGTGTTCTTCCGGTGCAAAGTCAGGGGTTATTGCTAATAACAGCCGCTTGTAATAATCGCATGGAAAATCCGGCAGCTGGTTGTATCCAAGATGATTGAGCAATCACTTGGGTACATTCAGCCTGCCCATACATGGTTTGAATTGGTTACAAGATTCAAACTGTCTAGGTCTGGCTTAAAGTGGAACTTCAGTCATGTTTTCATCTTTTCATCTATTAAATCCTCTGCCCTTGTTGTTTTAACTTTGGATAGCAAAACATTTTTTTTTTCTGTCAGTAAATACCTTATACAGCCCACTTCCTGTTTCTTGTCTGGTAAAAAGCCTAGGCTTATGACATCATTCACAGCTCTCTCACGCACTCTCTTGAGAGTTTGCCAGGAAGGGAGGGGGTATGAGTCATAAGCGGGCCAATGAGAGCTGCAGAGCTGGAGGTGTGTGTCTGTGTAAATCCAGGAAGTGAAAAGGCAGCAGCTCCAGCTGCCCACAGTTAAAATGGATGCAGCCAGACTTAGTGGAGGGAGATTTCTGCAGCATATTTGGCAAGCACAGAACCGCAGTATATATGATATAATATGCAAAGTGGTTGGCGGGAAGCTTCAGAATGCTAAAAAAAATTTTTTGTTACAAATGTGAACAAACTGCAGTTCCTCCTTAAGTCCTTTGTTAAGGAAAGATTCCTCTCTTGGTAAGCGATGGTATGTGGATACACTAGTTAGCTTTTGATCTTTCAATTCCTTGTGGTCTTTTTTTTGGTATTTGGTTAGGTGATGGGGCAGTAGCTCAGTCCTTTTTTAAAGGAGCGATTCTTTTCTTGGTAAGACGTGGTATGTGGATAGACTGGTGATCTTCACAGTTCCTTGGGGGGCTAATTTGTATTCGGTTAAGTGGAGGGGCAGAAGCATAGTCTTTCATTAAGGGAGATTGTTTTCTTGGTAAGAGATGGTTTACCGATAGATTTGTGATCTTTACAGGTCCTTGGGTTTTTTTTGGTGTTCAGTTGGTGTGGTTTAAAGAGAAATGTGTGCCTTAGTAGGAGATGGTATGTGGATAGATTGGTGGTCTGTATGGTTTCCTTGTTTATTTGGTATTCAGTTGGGTGGTGGGGTGGACGACGCTCAGTCCTTTTTTAGGGACCAATTTGTGTCTTGGTTGGAGATGATGTGTGGATAGACTGGTAAACTTTTTAGTTTTTTGGTGTTTGGTAGATGGAGAGCAGAAGCTCTGTTCTTTAAGGAGATAACCTTCTCTTGGTAAGAAATGGTGTGTTGAAAGAAATTGTGATCTTTACAGTTCCTTGTGTTTTTTTGGTATTTGGTTAGGCGATGGGGCAAAAGCTTAGTCCTTAATTAAGGGGAGAGTGTTTTCTTGGTAAGAAATGGTATGTGGATAGATTGCAGATCTTTACAGTTTCTTGTTTTTCTTTTTTCCTTTTTATTTGGGTGATGGGGTAGAAGCTCAGTCCTTTTTTTTAAGGAGCAATTTGTGTCTTGGTAGAAGATGGTTTGTGTATAAATTAGTGATCTTTATAGTTTTGTTGTGTTTTTATTTTATTTTATTCAGTTGGTTGATAAGGCAGACACTTAAGCCTCATACACACGATCGGATTTTCCAGCGGGAATTGGGTAATGACAGGCTGTTGGTGGAAAATCTGACCATTTGTACGCTCCATCAGACAATTTTTGGCCAACTTTCCGTGGACATGTGTTGGATGGCAGGTTTTTAAAAGTTTCCACGGACTGTTGTCGGATTTTCCGAGCGTGTGTACACAAGTCTGTCGGACAAAAGTCCAAAGTACAAACATGCATGCTCGGAATCAGTGCTCATCAAGCACGAAATTAGCAGAAGGTGCCCAAAGGGTGGCGCCTAAGAGCTGAAAATCCACGTAGTACGTCACTACGTTCATGTTTGTTGGCAGACAAATTGTGTGCCGTTTGTATGCAAGACAAGTTCCTGGCCAACGCCCTTCGGACAAAAGTCTGAAGTTTTGTCCGCGGAAAATCCGATCGTGTGTACGAGGCTTTAGTCCTTTGTTAAAAGATTCCTCTCTTGGTAAGAGATGGCATGTGGATAGACTGGATAGCGTTTGATCTTTCAGTTCCTTGTGTTTCTTGGTGTTTGGTTGGGTGGTGGGGCAGAAGCTTAGTCTTTTATTAAAAAGGGAAGATTGTTTTCTTGGTAGGATATGGTATCTGGATAGATTTGTGGTCTTTGCGGTTCCTTGTTTTTTGGTATTCAGTTGGGTGGTGGGGTAGAAGCTCAGTCCCTTTTTTTTTTTTTTTTTGTAGGAGCAGTTTGTGTCTTGGTAGGAGATGGTATGTGGATAGATTGGTAATCTTTTTAGTTTTTTGTGTTATTTGGTATGTGTTTGTGTGGTGGGGCAGAAGTTGGTTTTAAGTAGAGATTCTTCTCTTCCTAAGAAATAGTATGTGAACAGACTGGTGACCTCAGTTCCTTGTGTTTTTTTGGGGGGGATTTGGTTTGGTGAGCAGAAGCTCAGTCCTTTATCAAGGAGAGATTATTTTCTTGGTAAGAGATGGTATGTGGATAGACTGGTGATCTTTTTAGTTCCTGAATTTTTTTATTTGGTTGGGTGAAGTTTAGTCTTTTTTTTTTAAAGGAGTGATTCTTCTCTCGGTACCTTTTTTTTGGTTTTGGAGGATGTTTTTTTCTTTACAGTACTTTACAATCCTCCCAAAAGGTTATTTCTTTTACCTGTTGTAGACTGAGCACCAAAGAATCTGCCGAAGCCAAACCATCTTGAAAATTAAAATGAGTGATGCAACCTTGGGAGGCTTCCTAATTTCTCTGCCCAGTCAGCCGGAGAATAATTTTGGGCCTCATCCTTGGGTACATTGGCTCCAAAGATTCCTGTAGGGATGATTACTTGATAAGTTACATTTCACTGGTTGATGCTTTTTTTTCATCACTGTATAACGTTACTCGGATCTAAGTGCCAAACAAATGTAATGATCTAGCACAGCAATCTTCCTCTTGTCTCTCTGGTACATGCTCGTCATCTTTATTTCCTCACTAAAACTGCCAGCTTCTTTTATGTTTTGCGAAAGGAAACATAAATGTATAAGAAATTCTGACAGCAAATGGACACTAATGTAGAATTTTTGATACAGTGTTACAGAAGGTATGTTAAAGTATATGTAGACCCAACCACCAATGTATCATATAGGCTTTAACATGTTAATGCCAAGTAATTTTCAATATTATTAATTCTGCAACTTTTATTAAAATGATCCCTGGTGATCCTGCCATGAAGGTCCTAGTTAAGGCACCTCCTGTTACAGAATGACCTTTGAGGTGTGACCATGTTTTATGTTACACCTCAAAGGTGGACTAAGCCTTTAATATCGCTCACTGGAATCACCTGTGCTCAATAATTGCAGAGTATCCCTATATTTATTGTAGAAGAAAAGGCAAACTGTGCTATAAGGGTTAAAACATAAACTAAAAAAACATTAAAACAACAAATGTGAGCAACGATTCTCCTGTATGATATAAACTACAGTATAGCACATATAAAAGATATTAGAATCGCGCTAAAAAAAGGTTCTATAAATCAGTCCATCAGATATAAAAATATAGAGCATTCCTAAAAAGATCCACCAGTGGTTCTAACTGTAAGCCTTGATGATTCCTGGTGATAGAAATGCCATCAATCACCTCATGTGAAGGGTCCGCCACCAAAATAGTGAGATTTGCAGCTTGCCAGCTCCAGATGATCCCCCGTTACAGGGGATCAAGTAGTGCATTTGGCTTAAACCCAGCCTGGGTCTTTCTCCCACTGATGGTATTCTCCTATTCCCTCGGCTGGCACACCAAACTTAAGGCTTTTACTTATCTTACAACATGTAAGTGCACTACTTTTATTCTAATAAACTTAAAAGAGGTTTTTTGTCATGTGGAGCTTTTTTGTTTTTGATACATAAACCATCCATCCATGTGAGTGAGCGGTGCCCCAGGAATAGGACAATTCTATCGGTGGAGGAAAGACCCAGGCTGGGTTTAAGTCAAACTCACAAACTCATCAGACCACAGGACATGGTTCCAGTAATCCATGTCCTTAGTCTGCTTGTCTTCAGCAAACTGTTTGTGGGCTTTCTTGTACATCATCTTTAGAAGAGGCTTCATTCTGGGATGACAGCCATGCAGACCAATTTGACGCAGTGTGCGGTGTATGGTCTGAGCACTGACAGGCTGACCCCCCCCCCACCCCTTCAACCTCTGCAGCAATGCTGGCAGCACTCATACGTCTATTTCCCAAAGACAACCTCTGGATATGACGCTGAGCACGTGACCTCAACTCCTTTGGTGGACCATGGCGAGGCCTGTTCTGAGTGGAACCTGTCCTGTTATACCGCTGTATGGTCTTGGCCACCGTGCTGCAGCTTAGTTTCAGGGTCTTGGCAATCTTCTTATAGCCTAGACCTTCTTTATGTAGAGCAACTATTCTTTTTTTCAGATCCTCAGAGAGTTCTTTGCCATGAGGTGCCATGTTGAACTTCCAGTGACCAGTATGAGAGAGTGAGAGCGATAACACCAAATTTAACACACCTAATCCCTATTCACACCTGAGACCTTGTAACACTAACGAGTCACATGACACCGGTGGAGGGAGAATGGCTAATTGGGCCCAATTTGGACATTTTCACTTAGAGGTGTACTCACTTTTGTTGCCAGCGGTTTAGACATTAATTGCTGTGTGTTGAGTTATTTTGAGAGGACAACAAATTTACACTGTTATACAAGCTGTACACTCACTACTTTACATTGTAGCAAAGTGTCATTTCTTCAGTGTTGTCACATGAAAAGATATAGTAAAATATTTACAAAAATGTGATGGGTGTACTCACTTTTGTGAGATACTGTGTGTGTGTGTGTATATATATGTACAGTGGGGACGGAAAGTATTCAGACCCCCTTACATTTTTCACTTTTTGTTATATTGCAGCCGTTTGCTAAAATCATTTAAGTTCATTTTTTCCTCATTAATGTACACACAGCACCCCATCCAGCATGGTGGTGGCAGCATCATGCTGTGGGGGTGTTTTTCAGCTGCAGGGACAGGACGACTGGTTGCAATCGAGAGAAAGATGAATGCGGCCAAGTACAGGGATATCCTGGACGAAAACCTTCTCCAGAGTGCTCAGGACCTCAGACTGGGCCGAAGGTTTACCTTCCAACAAGACAATGACCCTAAGCACACAGCTAAAATAACGAAGGAGTGGCTTCACAACAACTCCGTGACTGTTCTTGAATGGCCCAGCCAGAGCCCTGACTTAAACCCAATTGAGCATCTCTGGAGAGACCTAAAAATGGCCGCATCTTTCCCAAAAAGACTCGTGGCTGTATTAGATCAAAAGGGTGCTTCTACTAAATACTGCGCAAAGGGTCTGAATACTTAGGGCCATGTGATATTTCAGTTTTTCTTTTTTAATAAATTTGCAAAAATGTCAACAATTCTGTGTTTTTCTGTCAATATGGGGTGCTGTGTGTACAATATGGGGTGCTGTGTGTACAATATGGGGTGCTGTGTGTACATTAATGAGGAAAAAAAAATGAACTTAAATGATTTTAGAAAATGGCTGCAATATAACAAAGAGTGAAAAATGTAAGGGGGTCTGAATACTTTCCGTCCCCACTGTGTATATATATATATATATATATATATATATATATATACATACACACATACATACATACACACATACATATATATATATATATATATATACATACACACACATACGCACGCACAGATCAGTCATAACATCATGACCACCCACCATAACCCATCAGGGCATGGACTCCACTAGACCTCTGAAGGTAGGCTGTGGTATTATCTGACCCCAAGCCTTCAGTAGCAGATCCATTAAGTCTTGTAAGTTGTTATTGCAGCACATCCCTCTGATGCTTGATTGGATTGAGATCTGGAGAATTTGAAACACCTCAGACTCAATGTTGTGTTCCTCAAACCATTCTTGAATTTATCAGATCAGGCCACCTTCTTCCATTGGTCTGTGGTCCAGTTCTGATGCTCACGTGCCCATTGTAGGCACTTTTGGCTGTGGACACGGGTCAGTATGGACACCATGATCGGTCTGTGGCTACGCAGCCCCATACACAACCAACTGCGATCCTCTGTGTGTTCTGACACCTTTCTATCAGAACCAGCATTAACTTTTTCAATAATTTGATCTACAGTAGCTCTTCTATTGGATTGGACAATACAGGCCAGCCGTCGCTCTCTTTGCTCATCAATAAGCTTTGGCTGTCCATGACCCTGTTGCCAGTTCTCTGGTTTTCCCTCCTTGTACAACTTTTAGTCGGTCCTGACCACTGCAGACCTGGAACATCCCACAAGAGCTGAAGTCTTGGAGTTGCTCTGACCCAGTCATCTAAGCCATTATAATTTGTCCCTTGTCAAAGTCCCTCAAAACCTTAAACTTGCCCATTTTTTCAGCTTTTAACAGATCAATTTCAGGGACAACATATTCACTTGCTACCTAATATATCCCACCCACTTTCAAGTGGCATTGTATTGAGATAATCAATGGTATTATCTTTACCTGTCAGTGGTCAGAATGTCATGGCTGATCGGTGTATATACATAACTATATATTATAAGGATCTGGATGGTACGAAGGGTTGGCATCTGTGCTTTTATAGACTAAGTAAGATATGTGGGAGTTCATACTACAGAGATCTGTACGTATTTGCATAAATATGAGCAAATAGCACATGTTTGAGTCAATACACATTGGATTGATGAATACGTTTCCGTATTGCATTGACAGAAGATGTCAAGCATTCCTCCTCCAACATCTTTTCATTTACTCTATGTCCCCTATTTTTTAAATTTGAAGCCCAACTCTACAACTCCGACCCCATCCCAAGTAGTCCCCTCAGCCAGAGGCATCCCTGGTAGTATATATATATAGATTTTTTCTAGATATAGATTTTTTTCTATATATTTTCAGATTGGTCACATGAAGTGTAGGGTCTTCTTCTCCCGATCTTCTCCAGCAGTGGGCCCTGCTGTACAGGCTCTGCAAGAGGTTGCAATGCAGATGCCTTAGTTTGACTTGGTATCGGATTCAGCAGTTCCCTGCTCAATAAAACTGGGGAGAGGGAGGGGCAGCACTGGGAATCGGATGTGCAGCATGCACATATACAGACAAGGAACATGCGGATAGGAAGACAGAGCAGTCTATTGAGCTCATCAGTCCAAGAAAAAGTAGATGTGAGTCACTGGACTCCAGTCTCACACCCATCAATCGGTGAAACTTAATGGCAAGACCTCGGCAGCTCAACAAATTGGGGAGTTCCCAAGGGGTAGGGACCACCCGAATTGAGACATCTATGTGAGGCCAAATAAAAGACTGCCAAACATTTGCCTTAAGAGTCCTAACGCGGTTTGGGACAAAAATAAACCTTCTTCATTAGGGCTTATAACAAGTTGCAACAGTGTAAACTGGACGGAGCTTTCTTAGAGGCCTAGTAGTATTGGTGTTGGTGGCCCTTACCAACTTATGTCTATTGAGAAAGATCCATCTTCACTTTTGACAAAGATTATCCAATTTACAATGTTGCTACTTGTTATAAGCGCTTATCCGCTTCAGTACCGGGCACTTTCACCCCCTTCCTGCCCAGGCCTATTTTCAGCTTTTGGCACTGTCACATTTTAAAAGACAATTACTTAGTTTGGCAAAATGCAATATTTATCCTTTTTTTGAGACAGAGCTTTCTTTTGGTGGTATTTAGTCATCAATAAGGTTTTGTTTTTGTTTTTTTTGCTTAAAAACAAAAAAAGGCTGACAATTTTGAAAAAAAAAAAGTTTTTCTTTTACACAGTTTTGCAATTAAGTAATTTTTCTTCTTCACTGATGTGAACATCGAGGCGGCACTGATGAGGCTGCATTGATGGGCACTGATGAGGCTGCATTGATGAGCACTGATGAAGCTGCATTGATGGGCACTAACGAGCCTGCACTGGCGGGCACTGACAAGGCTGCACTGGCGGCCACTGACAAGGCTGCACTGGCGGCCACTGACAAGGCTGCACTGGCGGCCACTGACAAGGCTGCACTGGCGGCCACTGACAAGGCTGCACTGGCGGCCACTGACAAGGCTGCACTGGCGGCCACTGACAAGGCTGCACTGACGGCCACTGACAAGGCTGCCCTGACGGCCACTGACAAGGCTGCCCTGACGGCCACTGACAAGGCTGCCCTGACGGCCACTGACAAGGCTGCCCTGACGGCCACTGACAAGGCTGCCCTGACGGCCACTGACAAGGCTGCCCTGACGGCCACTGACAAGGCTGCCCTGACGGCCACTGACAAGGCTGCCCTGACGGCCACTGACAAGGCTGCCCTGACAAGGCTGCACTGACGGGCACTGACAGGCACTGACAAGGCTGCACTGACGGGCACTGACAAGGCTGCACTGACGGGCACTGACAAGGCTGCACTGACGGGCACTGACAAGGCTGCACTGACGGGCACTGACAAGGCTGCACTGACGGGCACTGACAAGGCTGCACTGACGGGCACTGACAAGCTTCACTGACGGTCACTGACTCGCTTCACTGACGGTCACTGACTCGCTTCACTGACGGTCACTGACTCGCTTCACTGACGGGCACTGATACGCTTCACTGACGGGCACTGATACGCTTCACTGACGGGCACTGATACGCTTCACTGACGGGCACTGATAGGCTTCGCCCATGGACACTGATAGGCTTCGCCCATGGACACTGATAGGCTTCGCCCATGGACACTGATAGGCTTCACCCATGGACACTGATAGGCTTCGCCCATGGACACTGATAGGCTTCGCCCATGGACACTGATAGGCTTCGCCCATGGACACTGATAGGCTTCGCCCATGGATACTGATAGGCTTCGCCCATGGACACTGATGAGCTGCACTGATGGGGCTGCACTGATGATTCGGGCACTGATTATCAGTGTAAATGCTGTATTCACTGTGCCCCCACAGTTTGGCTCTATCTCTGTGTGAGTAAAGGAGAGCCAATAACTGGCAAAGTCTCTTTTACATTGTGACAGCTGTGATTCGACACAGCTGATCACATAGTAAAGGGACGCTGTGATTGGCTCTTTACGCCGATCTGTGATCCGCTGTGTCCAAAGCACACAGCAGTTACAGAGCCTGCTTATTGTGCACCCCAGGAAACTGGAGACCCATGCTGTAGCTGTTTGTCGGGTGGAAAGTAGTTATGAAGAGGAATTCTTTCACCTCGAAACGCGTTGGTTATAGTTTCTCTACCTGTGATTTAAGCATCATCTACCGTAAAGGATTGAGGCCCCTTAAGACCCACATTTGGCATTCTTTTATTCCACTGAGCTCATCTGTATTCTACTGCTTCTTCATTGTCCAATCACAGGACGAGGGGGCGGGGATGTGACCATGCTGAATTGGGTAACAGCAGCAGGGAAAAGTCAGGTCACCAGCCTGACTGGATTGTGTATATCTCAAAATTGGATAGACAGAAGTACAAATCATTGCCCTGTATTAGAAACGTTTCTGCAGATTCTGTAGTTGTAATTTGTTCTCTTTTTTTGTATTAAAGAAAAGTTGATTTCCATGAAACGGTTAGGCATGCACATCCATTCTTGTGTTTTGTTTTAATGAGATTCCAGTGTTCATACATAAATTCTGGATGATTTGTTAAATTGTTTTGAAGCAGAACTGGTAGTAAATGTTGTAGCCTCCAGTGGCCTCTGTGCTAAAATGTTTCAGTGGCTCAGTGGTCATAAATGAAGAATGTTGCTAAAATGTATCTAAAGGAAAACGAATTTGGTATAGTGTATGTGCGACACAAGACACTTTTTACATATAACCTAAATAAAAATTGTCTCTTTATTTCAGTCAGCTGTGTGTAGGGGGTCCAGACCAGGGGTTCTCAACTTTTTTTGAGACCGGGGCCCTGTAAATTCTTCCAAAACCTTCCATGCCCCAACAGTAAATAATTAAAAATGAAGTGTTGAAATTCTGGAAGATTCTGAAAAGGGCTGGGTGCTATGAAAAGGGTGTGAGGGCTGGGGAGTTGGATAGGGGACTCTACAGCCCTGAGGTTTCTGGAGGGGGCTGGAGAGCACTTTGGGAGCTTGCCGGGTATTGTGGGTCACTATTGTAGGTTGGGAGCACTGTGGAAGGCTGGGGGCTCTCAGGGAGCTTGGGGGCACCTTGGGCCAATATGGGAGGTTGGGGGGAACTTCGGGAACGGGGAGGTTTTTTGAGAGGGAGCTGGCTAGAGGCCAGTACTGTGGGACACAGTTAGAGGTTGCAGGCAGTATGGGGGGCACTTTTCAAGGTTGAGGGTCATTGTGAAGGCTGAGGGCATCGTGGGCCAGTTTGAAAGGTTGGGGGGAACTATGGGAGTCAGGCATTGTGAGAGGCAGGTGGCTGGAAAGCCAAGGAAAGGGAGGCTGTGGCCTGAAATTGTTCAATGACCCAGTAGTTGAGAACCACGGATGTAGGCCACCACTACTGCAATGCTCTATAACAACAAGCCCTGTAAGGGATGAGGTTTTTGGGTTTTGGAGGAGGCCGGGGGGGGGTCACTGTGGGTCATTGTGTGAGATTGGGAGCACTGTGGAGGCCTGGGGGCTCTCAGGGGGTCTGGGGGCACCTTGGGCCACTATGGTGGGAGGTTGGAGGGAACTATGGGAGGGGGGAGGCATCGTGAATGGCATCTGGCTGGAATGCAGCACTGTGGGAGGTTGGGAGGCACAGTTGGACAGGCGGGCAGCGTGAGGAGGCTGGCACACACTGGGGTAAAGCCATGGAGGTTCCAACCAGTGGAACCCCCCCCCCCCTCACACTGAGGACATCTCATCAGCTGCAGCCAATGTCAGGCTCTAACGCCGTCCTAGCCTTCTCTCTGACCATCCCTTGGATCATGTCCACACAGTCTCTGACCATCTCTTTTGTATCATGGTCACACAGTCTCTGACCATCTCTTGTATCATGGCTGCACAGTCTCTGATCATCTCTGACCAGAGTCCCCCCACCCCTAGACATTAGAGTTCCTGTTTTTAATGCAAGTTGGAACTCTGCAGATCCTGATGTGTAGGGGAACACTGATGTAAAGGGTAATGCTGTGCAATCTGATATAAGGTGATCTCTGGTCACCAGAGTCCCCTCTTACATCAGCGTTCCCCTTTACATCAAAATCTTCAGCATTCCCCCTTACATCATGATTGACAGCACTCCCCTTTACATCAAAGTTCTCCTTGCACTGTAAGGGGTAATCCTGCAGACTCTGATGTAAGGAGGAACTCTATGCTGGGTTATATTAACCCGACCTTCATGTAAATGGAGAGAAATGGTTTTTGACTGTTGTTATAACTTTAACACATTGCTAGTGGCAGCCGCCCAAATTTTCTCTATAGTTGTGTGCATGTAAAAAAAAAAAAATATATATATATATATATACACACATACACACAGTACATTATCGCTTGAATTATTTTTCCCATTATGGGCATGAGTGAGGCCTCATGTCTAAGATTTGCCTAAGGCCTCACAAAGCCTAGAGGCGCTTCAGACCGTGGGGAGATGCAGACTAGAATACTGCAATCACTGAGCAGCAAATTGTATCACCTGTGATAACCTGGCCTGTTAGTGGGCCCTGGGGACAGGGTTGATGACCACTGACTTAGGCCATTATGAGAGGTAGGATGGAACTATGGGAGCTGGCAGGCATTGTGAAAGGCAGCTGGCTGGAGGCAACACAGTGGGAAGTTGTAAGGCACTGTGGGACACAGTTGGTGGCTGGGGGCACTGTGGAGGGCTGGAGGCTCTGCAGCAGGATGGGGGGCACTATTAAAAGGTTGAGGTGCCATGAAAGGGGCATGGGGGGTTGTGGAGTTGGTTAGGGGAATTGTCCAGCAGACTTGATGCCCTGAGTTTTCTGGAGGGGCTGGAGAGCACTTTGGGAGGGTGGAGGACAATGTGGGAGGCATTGTAAAAGGCAGCTGCAGGAGTATTGGGGGGAGTGGGGCACTATTGGAAGGTTGAGAGCCATTGCTTAGGCAGAGGGCATTGTGAGCCACTGTGAGGGGTTTAGGGGAATCAGGAGGCATTGTGAGAGGCAGCTGCCTGGAGGGCTGGTGGGAGGAGAGTCTGTAGCCTGATATTGGACCATGGCTTAGTGGTTAAGAAAACCACTGATCTAGGCCACCACTATTTCAACGCTCTAGAACAACCAGCCCTGTAAGGGTTGAGGTTTCTGGAGTGGGCTGGGGAGCACTATGGGAGGTTGAGAGGCACTTTGCAACACTGTTAGAGGTTGGGAGCACTGTGGAGGTCTGCAGGCTCTGCAACAGGCTTGAGGGGGCATTGTGGAGGCTGAGAGCACTGTGTGGCCATTATGAAGGTTTGGGGGAACTATGCAAGCATAGAGGAACAGTGATAGGCAGATGGATGAAATCCAAGGAGAGGGTAGTCTGTGGCCTGGCGGTCGGCATGGCCCAGACAGATATTGGATATCGCCACGCGTGCCTTAGTGCAAGTAATAAATATAGGGCCAGTATTTATGGTTAACTCAACTTATGAAGATCTTTAAAGTGTCACTTATGGACAATTTTGGGTATCAAACTACGTATCATGGGCACACAATTAAAAGATTTGACATATTTGCTATCCATTTAACTTTAACTTCGTCGCGTCTTTTATACTTTATGGAAAATGTGGACTTTGTATTGTGTTTTTGTGCATTAAAATCATTTTTTGTGCTGTGTTTTTTTTTTCTTCTGAAAATATACATGTGATAAACAGGATTTTTCTAACACTATACAGTATAAAATAAATATTATAAATGAAAATAAATAAATTCAAATTTGCAGCTAGCACCATTTGATTCTACGGGGTGCTTTCAGAAAATATATAATGTTTTGGGAGATTTTAATTGTGTTTTCATGTACAAAATTTAATGTTTGTGTGAAATAGTTTTTTTTACTTTGACAGTCAAAGAGTTAGAAGTGCTTTTTTTAATTTGATTTTTAGGATCTTTTTATAGAGCAAAATATAGACAGAAGTATTGGGGCTGTAAGATAACAAAAATGAAAAGGAAAGGGCAATTTGAGGAAACAAACGAAATGTTGGGAAAATAAAAAATGAGGATGAAAGTAAAAGCCGGGCAGCCAGAAGAATTAAATACTGCAGAGTGAGGAGGAGGAAGCCCGGAGCCAGAAGTTGGGGAGATATAGATTGAGGGAATAAATCAGAGCGAGGAGTGGGAGATAACGCATACAATGTTTCCACAGAGATTAAAAACTGATACATTTATTTATCACTCTATTTTTTTTCGTCTTCCTTATTCAAATCCATCAGCATAATTTGCCGAGCAATTTAATGAATAAATAGGAATTAAATATTCATACATGATCCATTAGAATGTCCCAAAATTTTTGGTGAGTTTGTGATGGAGGCCGATAGAGATGAATGTTTCTATTAGCATGTAATAAATAATCCACCTATGACTTCTGTAGCTCAACCCCTTGTCTACCAAGGTACCTTTATTAACGGCACAGTATACAAGGGGTTAAAGCAAGCTCATGGCTCCAGGGCTTTTATGAGGCTCTGAGGGTCTTATAGGCCAGATAGAAAACCGGTCACCTGCCCAATGCTATCACATTGAGGGCTTGTTAGCCTCCTTGTGAAAGCAATAAAAAAAGAAAATTAAAAAAAAATATATATCAATTAGATCATTATTTTTTCCCTGTTGACAGCTAAATGTAAAAAAAATCATTGCCGGCATTGCGCCCCACCCCTTCTGAACCATATTAGGCCACATGCCCTTAACATGGGAGGGTTCTTTGGGGCTGGGGGGGCGGGGTTGGGGGGTTCCCTCCTCACCCTAAAGCACCTTGACTTGCCTTGGGGATAAGGGCCTCTTCCCCCACAACCCTGGCCGGTGGTTGTGGGGGTGTGTGAGCAGGGGGCTTATTGGAATCTGGAAACCCCCTTTAACAAGGGGGCCCCCAGATCACCCCCCCCCATGTGAATGAGTATGGGGCACATTCTAACCCTACTCATTCACCCCCCCCTTAACATGGGGGTTCTTTGGGGCTAGGGGGCTCCCCCCCACCCTAAAGCATCTTGTCTTGCCTTGGGAATAAGGGCTTCTTACCCAGAATCCTGGCCGGTGGTTGTGGGGGGGTGTGGGCAGGGGGCTTATCAGGATCTGGAAACCCCCTTTAACAAGGGAGCCCCCAGATCCTGCCCCCCCATGTGAATGAGTATGAGGTACATTGTAACCCTACTCATTCACCCCTCTTAAAAGAGGGGGGTCTTTGGGGCCAGGGAGCCCCCCACCCTAAAGCAGCTTGTCTTGCCTTTGCAATAAGGGCCTCTTACCCACAACCCTGGCCGGTGGTTGTTGGGGGTCTGCAGACAGGGGGCTTATCGTAATCTGGAAGCCCCCTTTAACAAGGGATCCCCCAGATCCCAGCCCCCCATGTGAATGAGTATGGGGTACATTGTAACCCTACTCATTCACCACCCTTAACATGGGGGGGTTCTTTGGGTCCTCCCCACCCTAAAGCACCTTGTCTTGCCTTGGGGATAAGGTCCTCTTCCCCACAACCCTGGCCAGTGGTTATGGGGGTCTGCGGGCAGCGGCTTATCCGACTCTGAAAGCCCCCTTTAACAAGGGGGTCCCCAGATTCCAGCCCCCCCATGTTTATGAGTATGGAGTACATTCACCAAAAAAAGTGTCAAAAAGGAATAAAAACAGTTTTTGACAATCCCTTTATTAAAAAAGCAAAAACAATGCCCCCCGATGTAGATCCATAATCAATCATCCGCTGAACCGGAAAAAGAAAAAGCTCTACCCGCGACGAAGGCTACAGCCGTCTGCCTGCTCTGCAGCCGGCTTCATGATGGACGATTGATCTACACCAGGGGACATTGTTTTTGCTTTTTATTAAAGGAATTGTCAAAAATGTCTGTGTTTTTATTTATTTTTTACACTTTTTTGGTGAATGAGTAGGGGTGCATTGTACCCCATACTCATTCACATAGGGGGGTGGTATCTGGGGACCCCCTTGTTAAAGGGGGCTTCCAGATTCCGATAAACCCTCTGCTCGCAGACCCTCACAACCACCACCCAGGGTTGTGGGGGAAGAGGTTCCCCTTCCCCAAAGCACCCCCCCCATGTTAAGGGCATGTGGCCTGGTATGGTTCATTAGGGGCACTCACTTGTCTCCCACCTTTCTTGGCCTGCCAGGGTGCATGCTCGGATAAGGGTCTTGTCTGGATTTTGGGGGGACTCCAAAAACAATTTGGCGTGGGAGTTCCCCTTAAAATCAGTGCCAATACTCGTACTCATGAAAATGCTCCCGATACCGAAATGGGCGCAAATTGCACTGCAAAGAATTGCATGTGATTTGAACAGGAATGCAGTGCGATTCCTGTTCAAATCGCATGCGATTATTTGCAGTGCCATTTGCGCCCATTCATTTTGTATGGATGCAAATCGCACCGCAAAGTATCGGTACTCGTACTCGCCGATAAAAATCCGGTATAGGTGCATCCCTAGAAATAAATATGCTCATCAGCAACCTCTAGTGGCCATACCATATTATGGCTACCATAGGAAATATGTATCATCCTCAGCACCATCTAGTGGCCATATTGTATTACTACTATCATAGGAAATAAGTAAGCTTCCCTGCACCATCTAGTGGCCATACCGCATTACAACTATCATAGGAAATAGGGAAGCCCCTCAACACCTTCTAGTGGCCATACCGCATTACACCTATCATAGAAAATTAGTAAGCTCTTCAGCACCATCTAGTGGCCATATCCCATTACAGCTATCATAGGAAATAAGTAAGCTCCTCAGCACCATCTAGTGGCCATAACCCGCTATTTTCTACATTCACACATTTGAATTGCAGAGAATAAAGCCAGAGAACATTCGATTTTTGCCCCCATTCACAGAGTGAATTTTTATAAATTCACACTTAAATGTCTTTCAGTTGGAGTGTTCATCTACTTTTGTTTTTTATATACAAAGAATTCTAAAGCAAGGAGTGAGATGGAAGATAGGACACGGCTGTAATTAGGTATTTGCCCTGGAATTTCAGGGATACATTTATTTTGTGCTGCTGTGTAAACTGTATAGTAATAGCTTACATTGGCTGTCTTCACAATTTTTAACTGCATCAATAACAATGATTTTAAGATAACAAATGGCGTCGATATTGGCCGGCAGCGGAGGATTTTCCTGACAGCACTTAACACTGGCCGGGTCCCCAGAGAGCTGCGAGTTAACAAGTGGCTTTTCATTGACAACTCATCAGACTTGTAAAGCAGAATTGATTAAAGTGCAATTAGAAGCTCTAATTATACCGGCTGCTGTAGGACAATTCAGCTTGGGTCCATGACCTTTTCACGCATGGACGGAGCTGGGAACAAGACGGATGTGGATGGCACTAGTCCGGCATTATCTGTGGCATCTGAAACTGATGCAGTCTAGATTGCCTCTAACCATTGATCGATACGGCTTGAAATAAGGCTACAAATAAACCCAGTGTGTGGGTAGCAGGATGTTAACAAATGTAAAATGTTGTATGCAATCCTTTTTACTTTTTTGATTTGTTTTTTGTTTAGTATTTATTTTTATTTATTATATTTTTTCTTAGTCTTTGGTTTTTATTTTTATTTGCTTTATTTTTTAATAATAATCGGCATGCTTACCCCTGGAAGACATGATACAGGAGATGATCAGAGATTGCAGACACGATGCAAGAGATGGTCAGAGACTGCAGACATGATACAAGAGATGTACAGAGACTGCAGACATGATACAAGAGATGTACAGAGACTGCAGACATGATACAAGAGATGTACAGAGACTGCAGACATGATACAAGAGATGAACAGAGACTGCAGACGTGATACAGGAGATGGTCAGAGACTGCAGACATGATACAGGAGATGGTCAGAGATTGCAGACACGATACAAGAGATATACAGAGACTGCAGAAATGATACAGGAGATGGTCAGCGACTGCAGCAATGATACAGAAGATGGTCAGAGACTGCAGACATGATACAGGAGATGGTCAGAGATTGCAGACATGATACAAGAGATGATCAGAGACTGCAGACATGATACAAGAGATGTACAGAGGCTGCAGACATGATACAGGAGATGGTCAGAGATTGCAGACATGATACAAGAGGTGGACAGAGACTGCAGACATGATACAGGAGATGATCAGAGACTGCAGACATGATACAAGAGATGTACAGAGGCTGCAGACATGATACAGGAGATGGTCAGAGATTGCAGACACGATACAAGAGATATACAGAGACTGCAGAAATGATACAGGAGATGGTCAGCGACTGCAGCAATGATACAGAAGATGGTCAGAGACTGCAGACATGATACAGGAGATGATCAGAGACTGCAGACATGATACAAGAGATGTACAGAGGCTGCAGACATGATACAAGAGATGGTCAGAGACTGCAGACATGATACAAGAGATGGTCAGAGACTGCAGACATGATACAATAGATGGACAGAGACTGCAGACATGATACAAGAGATGCCCAGAGACTGCGGACATGATACAAGAGATTGTTAGAGACTGCAGATATGATACAGGAGATGGTTCGAGACTGCAGATATGATATTCGAAATTGACAGAGACTTCAGACATGATACAAGAGATGGTCAGAGATTGCAGACATGATGCAAGAGATGGCCAGAGTCTGAGGACATGCTATAGTAGTTGGAGACTGGGGACATGCTGTAGGAAACAGTCGTAGACTGGAGACTTATTACTGGAGACATAGTACATGACAAATCACTGTTATAACGGCACAAGAGGGGAACACTGATTATAGTGTCGGCAGGGGCCCCGAGGGCTACACAAAAAATGCCAAAGGGCCACATGTTGAGCACTTGGAGGGCCAGACGAATGTCATTCACATTTTTTTTGCTTTAACCATTCGACTTTTGGAATGAACTGACTTTACTGAACAATAACCACATCCACTGATAGAAATTTGTTCAATTAAAAAGAAAAAAAAAAATCCTTCCTGCGACTTCAAGTTTTCTGGATGTCAACCGATGATTAGAAAATCAAAGAAATGTTCTTAAAATGAAAAATGTGGAGGAAAATCCTACTAGTGGATAGCCAGCTTTATTCTTTTTTTTTTTTTTTAATCTTTATTTCAGCTTATGAAAAAAACATAACCGTGTGTCATCGTTATTCTTGATTGACTCCTTTTCTCTGTTCCTTGATCTTTCCCTAAAACTATACTTTCTAAGGTCAGTTTTGAACTTTCCTCCTGCTGGTCGGAGGTCATATCTCTATGTTCTTGGCTAAGTGAACAGCCCAAATCCACCCCGAAATGTTGGGGGGTGAATGCAAGAATAAAAATATAATATTAAAAGAAGAATTTTATGTTTTATAAAGAAAGGAAAATTTTTAAATCTAATGTTTGAGATGTGCGGAAAAATAAGCGCATCCAATTCTGTGGTCTTTTGATGAATTACTTCTCCCATGAAAGATTTATTTATCTACAGTGGGAAAAATAGTTCTTTGATCCCCTGCAGATTTTGTAAGCTTGCCACAAAGAAATGAAGGGTCTATAATTTTTATCATAGGTGTATTTTAAATGATAGAGACCGAATATCAACCAAAAATCCAGAAAGAACACATGCTACAAATGTTATAAATTGAGTTTCAGTTCAGTGAGTAAAATAAGTATTTGATCCCCAAGCAAAACGTGACTTAGTACTTGGTGGAGAAACCCTTGTTGGCAATCACAGAGGTCAGACGTTTCTTGTAGTTGGTGACCAGGTTGGCACACATCTCAGGAGGGATTTTGGTCCACTCTTCTCTACAGATCTTCTCTAAATCTTTAAGGTTTCGTGGCTGTTGCTTGACAATTCGAAGTTTCAACTCCTTCCATAAATTTTCTATAGGATTGAGTTCTGGAGACTGACTAGGCCACTCCATGACCTTAATGTGCTTCTTCTTGAGCCACTCCTTTGTTGCCTTGGCGGTATGTTTTGGGTCATTGTCATGCTGGAAGACCCATCTTCAGTGTTCTGGCTGAGGGAAGAAGGTTCTTATCCAAGATTTTACAATACATGGTCCCATCCATTGACCCCTCAATGTGGCAAAGTCGGCCTGTACCTTTAGCAGAGAAACGGCCCCAAAGCATAATGTTACCACCTCCATGTTTGACTGTAGGGATGGTGTTCCTAAGAACATAGTCAGCATTTTTCTTCCTCCAAACACGTTGAGTCTCCGTTCTCAAGAAGGCACATGTACAGGCCCATCTGAAGTTTGTCAATGAACATCTAAATGATTCAGAGAAGGATTGGGAAAAAGTGCTGTGATCAGATGAGACCAAAATTGAGCTCTTTGGCATTAAAGTCATTGTTTAAGGCACATATTTTTTCCTATAATAATAATAACAAACATGTTATACTTACCTGCTCTGTTGCAGTGGATTTGCACAGATCAGCCCGGATGATCCTCTTCTGTGATCCTGGCCCCTCCCTCCTGTTCAGTGCCCCCACAGCAAGCAGCTTGCTATGGGGGGCACCCGAGCCCCCCAGTTCCCTGTGTCCATTCAGACACGGAGCCCCAACCCAGCCCCAACCCCTCTCTCCCACTCTCTCCCCTGATTGGCTAGCCGCTTCTGTGTCTCAGGAAGGAGAATCTGGAGGGCTGATACACTTGTGGATATCGCTGGACAGAGAGAGACCTCAGGTAAGTGTTAGGGGGGCTGAGGGGGTGCTGCTGCACACAGAATGCTTTTTATCTTAATGTATAGAATACATTAAGCTAAAAAAACTTCTGCCTTTACAACTCCTTTAACTCAAGTTAGAAAGATGTAAAATGCTGACTATGACCCTAAAGAACACCATCCCTACAGTCAAGCACAGAGGTGGAAACATGATGCTTTGGGCTGTTTCTCTGCTAAAGGTACAGGCCAACTTTGCTGCATTGAGGGGCCAATGGACGATGCCATGTGTTGTAAAATCTTGGATGAGAACCTTCTTCCCTCACTGAAGATGGGTCGTAGTTGGGTGTTCCAGCATGACAGTGACCCAAAACATACCCCCAAGGCAACGAGTGGCTGAAGAAGAAGCACATTAAGGTCATGGAGTGGCCTAACCAGTCTCCAGACCTTAATCCTATAGAAAATTTAGGAGGAGGGGGGGGGGAGCTGAAAATTCGAGTTGCCAAGAGACAGCCAAGAAACCTTAAAGCGGGGGGTCCACCCACACCGCCAAAAAAAAAATATTAAAAGCCAGCAGCTACAAATACTGCAGCTGCTGACTTTTAATACATGGCCACTTACCTGTCCCAGGGTCGAGATGTCGGCAGGCAACGCCGAGAACCCGCTCAGTTCTCGGCAGCTGCCGCCGCCATCCTAGGTGAGGGAATCAGGAAGTGAAGTGTTGCGGCTTCACTTCCCGGTTCCCTACTGCGCATGCGCGAGTCGCGCTGCGCGTCCCAAGTGGTCACCGCTCTCTCCTGGGAGCTGTGGGTTCCCAGGAGACAGCGCGGTGGGGACGGGAAGAGGCGTAGACTCCCATGGGAGTCTATGCCGGAAGTGGGTGCAAATACCTGTCTTAGACAGGCATCTGCACCCCCCTCCCCCCTGAAAGGTGCCAAATGTGACACCGGAGGGGGGGGGGGGGGGTTTCCGAAAAGCGGAAGTTCCATTTTTGTGTGGAACTCCGCTTTAAGGATTTAGAGAAGATCTGTAAAGAAGAGTGGACCAAAATCCCTCCTGAGATGTGTGCAAACCTGGTCACCAACTACAAGAAACGTCTGACCTCTGTGATTGCCAACAAGCGTTTCTCTACCAACTACTAAGTCATGTTTTGCTTGGGGGTCAAATACTTATTTTACTCACTGAACTGAAACTCAATTAATAACATTTGCACCATGTGTTTTTGTTTTTTTCGTTTTTTGGACTTTTGGTTGATATTCTGTCTCTATCATGTAAAATACACCTATGATAAAAATTATAGACCCCTAATTTCTTTGTAAGTGGGCAAACTTACCAAATCTGCAGGGGATCAAATAATTATTTTCCCCACTATAATACTAAAACAAAGGCTTGTTAGGGTAATATAGAATTTAATAAATAAGTCATGACATTTTTCATAAAGACAAGTTGAAAAATATATATTTTTTTAATTAAATGACCCTTTTGATGTTTTGTACTTTTTTGTTGTTGTTGTACTGCATGCATACTAAATGTTAATCTGCTGCGGCAAGTCAATATTAACGTCAGAGAAACATTATAGAGAATAGCAGTAAATTAGGGCTTTGGGTATGAAGACATTGGCATTTACTATGCTTTAAATAGAAAAGTATCAGCAATGGCAATCAGTGTACTAATGCAAATCCATTAGTAGGAACACAAAAAGAACATGCCAAAAACCTTCATTGTAATGTTTTTAGTGGTGGTCATGTGACCTCTACTCTGGTCTTTCTGTTCTTCAGGACAAGGGCTGTGGGCAGAGAGATATGGCAGCGTTTCCTCTGATGTCATCACCTACTATAAGATGAAGAGAGAATTAGAAAACAAAACAATTACATTTAGATACATACTAAACTAAAAGGGTTCTCCCACCTCTCCCCTCTCTTTTTCTGGTGCACACCTTGGACCTTTTATTGAGTCTCCAATCTGATTTTTTTTTTTTTGGACCTTTGAGGACCACCTAAATCCTATCACCTACTCTGAGAGTCCAACCTCAAGCAGCCGTTGAGTTCCTCCAACTGCCAAGGGAGATGGGTGATTGATACGCCATGTTGTTCTTTACTTACAGCGGTTTAGAGAAGGAGTTACTCTGGGTGGTGAAGGTGAAGAGCTGGATCCAGATCTTTAAATCGTCAAACTCAGTCTTTAGGGCCCTCCTTACGTAAACCGTAAAAACGAGTGATTCAGATGCGTTTTTACTGCCTCTGACAGAAAGACCAACAGCAGTATCACCTCCTGATACCTAGAAGCCGCTGCTCTATTCTATCTTTGGATCGCTTTTCAGCCTTAATGAGTTTAATGACTTGGATTCAGCGGTTCTCCACACAATGGGGGACCCTTCCGGAAAAGTAGGAGTCACCCAAATTTCAAAATTCATACGTAGATAGAGATGGGTGCCAGGCGATCGTCTCAAGAGTCCAAAGTCCTTTATTGATATTATAAGTGTCAAAAGGAAAACAAGATTGCCAACAAGTTTCTGGGGCCATAAAACCTCCTTCTTCATGACTACTTTTATATATTTTTGTAGCCCTGATGAACAGGGAATGTTCTGATGAAATTTTGTGTAGCCACGATGAAGGGAGATTTCTGGCCTCAAAATGCACTGGCTGCCTTTTGTTCTCTGGATGCCACTCGTGATATCAATAAAGGACTTTAGACTTATGTGGGGACAGTTTGGTGCTCTTTCATCTACACAGAGAAAGAGTTACTCTGTCAGGACCCGTATCTGAACCTGCAACTTCTGCTGTGTCTGGCAGTATCTCTTCTTGCTGAGCCACCTGAGATGCTGGACAGCTCCGTGGACAATTCCTTGGACAATCTTGTCTTGAACCTTGTTTCTGCTGAACCTTGAACTCTCTGTTCCTCCCATGTACTTCCTATTTAAGCAAAGCCTTTGCCATATTTGCCATTTAATTGTGCTCTGTCTAACCAATATCTCTCTCTTGTCACTCCTGCTGCCACTCGTTACTGACCTTTGGTTTGTTCCTTGACTACGGTTTTGCTTGATCTTAACTTGCAAACTGCTTGTTACTGACTTTTGGCTTGTTTATGGACTACGGTTGATCCCTTGCAGCTATAATCTGTTATTGGAACCTGGCTTGTTCACCTCCTGGTTCGACAATTTTGAGGACCACGACCTGGTCATGCAGCAAAACCAACAATCACCACCATCATAAGCTCTGGTGAACACCAGTTAGTGCTTAGACACATACCTCGGATGAGCCCTTGTCATCTACCAGGGTGACCTGCTTGTATACTTATCATGCTGGTTGGTTGGGAGCTTCTCTACTGCTATAGCTACTGGACACTTAGCCTGACCGTGACATACTCTTATTTACCAGAAAGAAAGATGCTGGATATAACGTGCCCTGGTAGGGGAGACCAGCCTCTTCATCTAATGGTGGTGAGAAGAGTATGATACTGGAAGATGAACCTGCATTATGATGCTGCAATCACAGACTTGTAGCACTAAGCATAGGGTGACAACGCATTGTAAATTCAAAAGGCTGCATACAAAGTTGTCACCATAAAACTGGAAGGTACACATCTGGACACACACTAAAACTGACAGGATCAACAGATATTTTTGACATAACAGATAAAAAGGAATTTAGCCCTAACAGCCCAACTCCAAAAAAAAAAACCACTTCAACTCTTCAAAACCCTTGCCCTCTATGAATTAATAGTAGATTCAAAAACATTCTTCATATGCCATCTTGCTTTATGTAAAAAGCATACTCTTTAGACCCTGTGACTTCATCACAATATCCGTTTTGCTGCCTTCCTTGCGCTGGTGGTGGGAGTCATGCCGACAGCGCCTGTAGCCACTGACAGGCCATGAGCTGTCGCCTGCGGCACTGCAAACCTCCTGGTGATACTACAGGGGGGCCATCCTGCCAATGCTGGAACAAGTGCACGTAGACAGGAAGTGTGGAGGAAATCAGCAGCACTAAGACATAATAAGGGATAACAAAGGTGAAAACAAATGCTTCATTAAGAAAATTAGAAAAATAGCAATTATTTATGACATACAAGCAAACTAAAGCTCGCCCAGTTGCAGTCTAGATCCACTTTAAATTGTTTGTGTTGCATAACCCATGTAATATATCAAAAACATTGCTATAACTGTACTAAACTGGATTATCTTTGGTATAAAAAATTGGTTTGATACCATCCTAAAGTCTTTCTATGTAATTTTTTTTTCTAGGTCAACACAAGCATGCATGAGGCCAAGCTTAATGAAGAATGTGACGAACTTGTCGACATTATACATAGAAGAAAGCAGATGATTTCTGTAAAAATCAAGGAGACAAAAGTGAGTTTTCCTACTCAGCTCTAATATTACGTTATAAATAAATTTATCCATACCAAGGAGTAGTAACAAAAGTCAGGGGTCTGGCCTTTAAAGGGTCAGGACATCCAAATATGACTTTTTAGTGTTTGGTAGATGCTGAAGTGTTAAATCACCAGGTGGTGTCTTCTACACTATATGGGCAAATATTTGTGGAGATCCCACCATCACACCTATCTGAGCTTGTTGGACATCCTATTCCAAAACCAAGGGTATTATTATGGATTGGCTATTGGATATGGATTCTTTGTGCCTATAACAACATCCACTTCAAAGACTTTCCATTAGATTTTGGGGGTGTCTGTGGGAATTTGTGCCCATTTCTGAGGTCAGATACTGATGTTGAATAAGAAAACCTGGCTCAGAATTGACATTCCAATTCATTCCAAAGGTGTTCAGGTTTCTCTGGAGGCTAGTCAAGGCCTCCACACCAAACTGGTCAAACCATGTCTCTATGGAACTGGCTTTGTACACAGGGGGAACCGTCATACTGGAACAGAAAAGGCTCTTCACCAAACTGTCCCACAAAGTTGGAAGCACACAGTTGTCTGAAATGTGTCTTTGCGTGCTGCAGTGTCAACAGAACCCTTCACTGGAAACACCTAAACTCAATAGTTTGGAGGGATATCAACATAACTTTGGCAATGTAGTAGGTGTGATGGTCAGGTGTCCACATATCTTTTGGCAAAACCTCTCAGGAACTCTATCGGTGAGTTCTTCAGGTCTAGACACCTGATGTAGCCATTATTAGGTGGTTCCCATTATTCCTGTTGGATTTTTTTACATTTGTTTATGGGCACAGCAGTATGCAGGAACTTGATCACACAAAAGAGGGCATGAGATCACAAAAATGCCAGGTGGACAGAAACAGAGTGGAGCATAAGGCAGGAAGATGTCACTATTGACATATAGAAATCGAAAGGGATGACTCATTGGGCTCTACTCATAATTAAATATCACTTTTAGGGTGGACTGGACTTTTAATGACATGAACAAAATGAGATTGCATCCTAATAGGGACCCAGCATTGTTAACCTCTATAACTTGATGTAATATAAGGTGTAAAGCAGGCCATGAAAGGGTAATTTTTTATTTTGTTCATCCAGTGGTGTACAAGCACAGTGCCCACAAATGGATCCAAATTTGGCTGGTCCCTGCTGAACTCGCCACATTTGGAACCAATCTGAGGCAGCTTTAAAAAAAAAAAAAAAATGTTATACTTACCTGCTCTGTGTAATTGTTTTGCACAGAACAGTTCTGATCCTCTTCTTTTTTGGTCCCCCGTTGGCGGTCCTGGCTCCTTCCCCCTGCCAAGTGCCCCCCAATAGCAAGCCTCTTGCTATGGGGGCCCTCAAGTAGGCTCCATCTCGAGTCTCGCTCTGTGTGTTTATTCTCACACGTAGCGCGGCTTGGTCCCGCTCCCACCCTCTCCTCATTGGCTCACTGGCTGTGATTGACAGCAACAGGAGCCAATGGCTCCCACAGCCAATGAGGATAGAGAAATCCAGGAGAACTGCTGCTCTCATGCACATCGCTGGAACGGATAGGGCATAGGTAAAGGGGGCTAGCTGCACCCAGAAGATAGATGCATAGAATGCATTAAAGTAAAAAATCTTTTGCTTTTAGAATCACTTTAAGGAGCATCAGCCTCTGCAAAGCAGCGGCTGGTACAGAAAGACAGCAACAAACCAGCATTTGCAGAAGGAGCTTGGCAGGGGGCAACCTACATATAGTGCCTTGAAAAAGTATTCATACCCCTTGAAATGTTCTATATTTTGTTATGTCACAACCAAAAACATAAATGTATTTTATTGGGATTTTATGTAATAGACCAACACAAAGTGGCACATAATATGAAAACATAATGGAAAAATAAATATGTGAAAAGTGTGGCGTGCATTTGTAATTGGGCCCCCTAAGTCAATACTTTGTAGAACCACCTTTTGCTGCAATTACAGCTGCAAGTCTTTTTGGGGATGTCTCTACCAGCTTTGCACATCTAGAGAGTGAAAATGTTGCCCATTCTTCTGTGAAAAATAGCTCAAGTTCTGTCATATTGGATTGAGAGCGTCTGTGAACAGCAATTTTCAAGTCTTGCCACAGATTCTCAATTGAATTTAGGTTTGTACTTTGACTGGGCCATTATATCACATGAATATGCTTTGATCTAAACCATTCCATTGTAGCTCTGGCTGTATGTTTAGGGTCGTTGTCCTGCTGGAAGGTGAACCTCCGCCCCAGTCTCAAGTCTTTTGCAGACTCTTAACAGGTTTTCTTTTAAGACTGTCCTGTATTTGGCTGCATCCATCTTCCCAGCAACTCTGACCAGCTTCCCTGTCCCTGCTGAAGAACAGGATCCCCACAACACGATGATGCCACCACCATGTTTCATGGTGGGGATGGTGTGTTCAGGGTAATGTGCAGTGTTAGTTCTCTAACACATTTTGCTTTTAGGCCAAAAAGTTAAATTTTGGTCTCATTTGACCAGAGCACCTTCTTCCACATGTTTGCTGTGGCCCCCACGTGGCTTCTCGCAGACTGCAAACAGGACTTCTTATGGCTTTCTTTCAACAATGGCTTTCTTCTTGCCACTCTTCCATAAAGGCCAGATTTGTGGAGAGCACGACTAATAGTTGTCCTCATATCTCCATAAGAGAGATTCTTGTTGAAAATGCCAGTTGGCTCCTAGTGCCATCCACCCTGAAGCAAATTGCCAGATCATGTCTCAACCCAGGGGGTAGAGAGAGGTGAGCCTACCCTTTTGGTAGACATACAGTATGTTAATAAATAATGGGGCAAAAAAAAGGTAATTATTTATTGTACACAGTGCTTTAGTAAGCTAAACATCATCTGGTTAGGATTTAGATCTGCCTTAGCTTGCCAAAAATGTCAATATCCATTTTGAGCAGACTGGCCCGTTCAGCGTAAAGTGGCCGGTTTTACGTGTTTAATACAACGCCTACGCCATCTCTCAACATAAATCCTTCTTGGCTTTCAGGTTACAAAGCTGAGGAAACTTGCACAGCAAATTGCCAACTGTCGGCAAAGACTGGAGCGATCTACAGTGCTAATAAATCAAGCTGACCATCTTCTGAAGGAGAGCGATCACGCAAGATTTCTGCAAGCAGCAAAAACTGTTGTAGACAGGTAGGTGACTTTCAAAAACCAAGTATAGTGAAGATAAAAAGCAAAAATAACTCTTTAGTAGGCATTGAAGCTTGGACGCTTAGGCCATATTTAGCCACGTCCATATGGGTCGGAATTGACTTGACTATAACTCTATGGCTAATTTGCACACCAAAATCATTTTTATCTTAGGGTTTCATAAATTTCCTACTTACTGTTTAATTCTATACTAACAACTGCATAAAATTGTAAACAACAAATAAATAAAAATAATAAATACATTTAATGACATTTTTTTTGTTAGTTTATTATTTTTTAATTCTATAGTTTTGTTAGTTTATTATTTTTTAACTCCATAGGTCTCTACAAATACAATATAAAACACTGGTACACTGCCATTTCTTTGTCAAGGAAGCTTTATAAGCACTATGATATGGTTGATAACCATTCTAATTGGTCAAACATATCAAGCTTTTATTTGGTATACCAGTTTAATAAAATCTCTGATCCTTTTTTTTTACATTTTTTTTTATTATAGAATGACAGATTAATAACACTGTAAGAAAATGTTTAATATAATTAAATTATTGAATGACAGCTGAACAAAATTGTAGGAAATATATAATGTATACATCATTTTTTTATATTTGCAATGTATTATTTTGAATCTGTTTTTGTTTAATACTGTAATTTATTATTTTTTATTTTGTTTTTTTTTTATCACTGTAACTGTCTTTTACAATTACAGTATTAAACAATGGTACACTGATATTTTTGTGAATGATGCTATATTTAGCTTATGAGCATTATGCGGTAATTTAAAACCTCATGACTGGTTAGACAGGGACATATACAGGTACATCTTGTAAAATGAGAATATTATCAAAAAGTAAAATTATATATTTTATATAGATGCGTTTACACACTGAGTGATATATTTCAAGCATTTCTTTTTTTTAATTTTGATAATTATGGCTGGTGAAAACCCAAAATTCAGTATCTCAGAAAATTTAAATCTTACATAAGACCAATATATAAAAAAAAGGATTTTTAATACAGAAATGTTGGCTTTGTGAAAAGTATGTCCATGTACAGTATAGTATGCACGCAATACTTGGTCGGGGCTCCTTTTGCGTAAATTACTGCATCAATGCGGCGTGGCATGGAGGCGATCAGCCTGTGGCACTGCTGAGGTGTTATGGACGCTCATATTTCTTTGATTGCGGCCTTCAGCTCATCTGCATTGTTGGGTCTGGTGTCTCATCTTCCTCTTGACAATACCCCACAGATTCTCTATGGGGTTTAGCTGGCCAATCAAGCACAGTGATACCATGATCAATAAACCAGGTATTGGTACTTTTGGCAGTGTGGTCAGGGGCCAAGTCCTGCTGGAAAATGAAATCAGCATCTCCATAAAGCTGGTCAACAGAGAAAAGCATGAAGTGCTCTAGAATTTCCTGGTAGAGGGCTGCACTGACTTTGGACTTGATAAAACACAGTGGACCAACACCAGCAGATGACATGGCTCCCCAAATCATCACTGACTGTGGAAGGAAGGAAGAGTGGAGAGGCACAGAATCCAAGTTGTGTGAGGTCCAGTGTGAAGTTTCCACAGTCAGAGATAATTTGGGGAGTCGTGTCATCTGCTGGTGTTGGTCCACTGTGTTTTATCAAGTCCAAAGTCAGCGCAGCCCTCTACCAGGAAATTCTAGAGTACTTCATGCTTCCCTCTGCTTACCAGCTTTATAGAGAAGCTGATTTCATTTTCCAGCAGGACTTGGCACCTGACCACACTGCCAAAAGTAGCAATACCTGGTCACATGATCATGGGATCACTGTGTTTAATTGGCCAGCAAACTCGCCTGACCGAAGCCCCATGGAGGATCTGTGGGGTATTGTCAAGAGGAAGATGAGACACCAGACCCAACAATGCAGACGAGCTGAAGGCCGTTATCAAAAAAACCTGGGCTTCCATATCACCTCAGCGGTACCACAGGCTGATCGCCTCCATGCCACGCCGCATTGATGCCATAATTCATGCAAAAGGAGCCCCGACCAAGTATTGTGTGCATACTATACTGTACATGGACATACTTTTCACTAAGCCAACATTTCTGTAATAATTTAATTTTCTGAGATACGGAATTTTTTGGGTTTTCTCTAGCTGTAAGCCATAATCATCAAAATGAAAAGAAAGAAATGCTTGAAATATATCACTCTGTATGTAACGCATCTATATAAAATATACGAGTTTGACTTTTTGAATTGAATTACTGAAATAAATTAACTTTTTGATGATATTCTAATTTTATCAGATGCACCTGTATATGACATTTATTTGGTAAACCAGTTTAATAAATTCTCTGCTTATGTTTTTTTTTTTTTTTATTATAGGTTGACAGCTGAATTAAACTGTAAAAAAAAAATAGTATACATAATACTTTTTATATTTGTAATTTATTATTGTTTAATACTGTAATTATCTCATACAATTCCATTATTAAACAACAGTACACTGTCCTCCTCAGCCTGCACTGGCTCATTTTTTGTAAACGAAGTTCCATCTACGATATGAGCACTATGACATAGTTATCACATGATTGGAAACCATTCTGATTGGTCAGACAGGGACAGACATATAAGGCATGTATTTGGTATACCAGTTTATTACATTCTTTGCTTGTGTGTTTTTTTAAATTTATTATAGGATGACAACTGAATAAAATTGTAAAAAAAAAAATAATACTGTAATTTATTATTTTTTTAACTTGTGTTTTTTTTATTATTATTATTACTGTAGCTGTCTCTTACAATTACATTATGAAACAATAGTACGCTACTAGCTTATGAGCATTATGAGATAATTGAACACCATTCTGATTGATTAGACAGGGACAGATATATAAGAAATGTTTTTGGTAAACCAGTTTAATAAATTCTCTGCTTATGTTATTGTATATTTTATTATAGGATAACAGCTAAATAAAACTGTAGAAAAAAATAATATACATAATACTTTTTATATCTGTAATTTAATATTGTTTAATATTGTAATTATCTCATACAATTACATTATTAAACAACAGTACCTTGTCCTCTTCAGCCTGAAGGGGGTGTTACTGGGATCTCTGTGCAAAGGAAAAAACACCTGGAAGTGTCACAGTACATATAATGCACAGATTAAATGTGAAAAAATATATCTGATGACAGCTCCACTTGTACAGATATACAATATGCGGTCTATTTGGATGTTGGATGGGTGTGACAAACCTAACCGTCACCAGGTGGAGCTAGTAAATGGTCTTTTTTAAGCAGAATTCATGAGGGCTGGATGAATGTTTGTGAATTTTTTCAACATTTATATATATATATATATATATATATATATATATATATATATATATATAATATATATATTTATATATAATTTATTTATTTTTTACAAAAAGACCCCTTGGTGCTTTCACTAGAATTAAATATTTCAGTTTAACTTGCTTTGGCTTGTGCTTTTGGGGTATTTTTTTTTTTTACTTTAAATTAATAATCACCTTTAGATCATTTTCTCTTATTGCAATTTAAAAAAAAAAATTTACTTGCATAAGGCGAGTATTTTCTAAATCAGCTGATAAAAAGTCTCAGTACAGCCCAAATATTTAATGGTACTGTTATCTCATGTCAGGGTATCCATAGCAACAACATCCTCTCAAGTTCCTTTCCCTGATGTCAATTTAAATGATGCCTTTGAAAACTTTGCCCTGGATTTCTCCAGAGAGAAGAAATTGTTGGAAGGACTGGACTATGTAACCGGTAAGTAGATAAAATGCTTTAAAAAAAAAAAAAAAAAATTATACTTTTCCTCTTTCCTTTTCCTTTTATGTCTGAATATACACATACTTTTACATTTGCCATGGCATTGTGCTGGAACTATGTGTTCCTTTGTTAAAGATTCTTGAAAGTTGTCAGACAATAAGAGGCAGATGTCAGGTCTTTGCTAGAATCTACAAATTTACTCCCATCCCTCAAATTGATATTGAAGCTGAACTCCGGCAGAAATTTTTTAATCTTTTTTTCAAAAAAGGCCGTAACCACTTTTTCCACCGGGCAATTTTTACATTTTTCACCCACTTTTACATATTTTTTTTTGCAAGCAATCATGTTTTCTAAAAGCAAGGGACCCCGGAGAATAAAATGGAGGACAACTGAATAAAATTGTAGGAAAAATTTAATATATACTGTAAATCATCTTTTTTTTTTTTTTTTTTTTTTAAATTTTTGTAATTTATTATGTTTATGTAGCTTATTTGTTAAAGTAGTTCTAAAGCCTCAAGGTTATTTACCTTAATGCATTAAGGTAAAAAACCTTTTGTGTTGCAGGAGCCCCCCCCCCCCCCTTTTATTTTTACCTGAGCCCCATTCAATCAAGCAGCGCACACGAGAGCAGCTCTTGCTGTTTCCCTCCTCATTGAGCAGATTGATAGCCATTGGCTCCCATTCCTGTCAATCAACTCCAGCGATGAGGGAGCCGGGGAGGGGGGGGTGTAGGGCCAGTCTATTGACGCAAACAGCGGGGCTTGGGAGCGAGCACGCATGGGTGCCCCCAGGAAAAGTGACTTTCCCTGGTGGTGTTTGCCGAAGAGGAGGGGCCTGGAGCGCCGGGGGTCCAGGAAAAGGAGAATCGGGGATGATCAGTGCAAAACCATTACACAGAGCAGGTAAGTATAACATGATTGTTATTTTTAAAAAAAATAAAGGTTTAATATCACTTAAAATACTGTCATTTATTATTTTTTTAATTATTATTTTTTTTTTATTATTACTGTAGTGGTCTCTTACAATAACATTATTAAACAATGGTGCACTGACATTTTTTGTGAATAATGCATAAGGCATTTATTTGGTATACTGGTTTTAAAAATTCCCTACTTTTTTTTTTATTATTATTATTATAGGATAGCAACTGAATAAAATTGTTAAAAAAAAAAAAAAAATATATATATATATATATATACACACACACTATATTACCAAGAGTATTGGGACGCCTGCCTTTACACACACATGAACTTTAACGGTATCCGCTTCTGGACGAATGGTCAAACATTCCCATAGACACACTCCTAAACCTTGTGGACAGCCTTCCCAGAAGAGTTCAAGCTGTTATAGCTGCAAAGGGTGGGCCAAATCAATAATATAGTGTGTATATATAGATATATATTTATATATTATTATTTTTTTATATTTGCATTTTTTTTAATACTGTAATTTTCTCATACAATTACATTATTAAACAAGAGTACACTATCCTCTTCAACTTGCAGTGACATGTACAGGCTGGAGGGTCATTTTTTTATATCATTATATGTATAGTATAACAGATAATTTTGTATGTGTGTGTAAAGGCAGGTGCCCCAATATTTTTGGTAATATAGTGGTAATTGACAGTTTATCAAACCCATATTTTCTTTACAAAAACGCATAATCTTGGGGCACAATTTTATTGTAAAATATAAATGATGAGGCACATCGGGTAAATGGATACCAAACATGTCAAGTCTTAAAATTGCTGGAACAGGAACGGGCCATCCCCAAACTGTTCCCACGAAGTTGGGAGGTTGAAATTGTCCAAAATGTCTTGGTATGCTGACAACTTAAGAGTTCCCTTCAATGGAACCAAGGGGCCAAGCCAAACCCCTGAAAAACAACCCCCACACCGTAATCCCCTCCGCCAAATGATTTGGACCTGGCCTGCACAGTCCTGACCTCAACCTGATAGAACACTTTTGGTATGAGTTAGAGCGGAGACTGCAAGCCAGGCCTTGAGGTCAGGCCAGTCAAGTTCCTCCACCCCAAACTCGCTCATCCATGTCTTTATGGACCTTGCTTTGTGCACTGGTCCAAATCATTGGTGGAGGGGGGATTATGATGGGGGGTTGTTTTCTAGGGGTTGTGCTTGGCCCCTTAGTTCCAGTGAAGGGAACTCGGCATACCAAGACATTTTGGACAATTTCATGCTCCCAACTTTGTGGGAACAGTTTGGGGATGACCCCTTCCTGTTCCAACATGGCTGCGCATCAGTGTACAAAGCAAGGTCCGTAAAGACACGGATGAGCGAATTCGGGATGGAGGAACTTGACTGGCTTGCACAGAGTCTGGACCTCAACCCGATAGAACACCTTTGGGATAAATTACAGTGCCGATTGTGAGCTAGGCCTTCTCTTCCAAGATCAGTGCCTGACCTCACAAATGCTCCCCTGAAAAACAACCCCACACTATATTCCCCCCTCCACCAAATGATTTGGACCAGTGCACAAAGCAAGGTCCATAAAGACATGGATGAGTGAGTTTGGGGTGGAGGAACTTGACTGGCCTGCACAGAGTCCTGACCTCAACCCGATAGAACACCTTTGGGATGAATTAGTGTAGAGACTGCGAGCCAGGCCTTCTCCTCCAACATCAGTGCCTGACCTCACAAATGTGCTTCTGGAAAAATGGTCAAACATTCCCATTCCCACGACATATGGACCTGGCAGCGAAAGGGTTAAAAAAACAAAAAAACTCATACTGGTGGGCGCCTCTCTAGGAAGGGCGCCTGTATGCACATGCCTACAGTGCCTATCAGAAAAACTGTCCCTGATAATAACAAAGGTTTGTTAAAGGGAAATATTTCTTTGACTTGTTTAAAATCTGTTGACTAGTTGGTCCACAAATGCCTGTTACCCTTTCACTGCTACAGCACAGTGAGTTCAAAAGCTGCACTAGCTTGATGTATGCTATATGGCCAAAAGTCTGTCAACACCTCACTATGACACCTATATGAGTTTGTTGGACACCCCATTAAAAAACCATGGACATTATGGAGTAGGCCCCCTTTGGAGCTCTAACAGCCTCCATTCTTCTGGGAGGGCTTTCTACAAGGGTGTCTGTGGGAATTTGTGCATATTTGTGAGGTCAGGTACTGATGCTGGATTAGAAAACCTGGCCCACAATTGATGTTCCAGTTCATCCCAAGGGTGATCAGTAGAGTTAAAGTCAGAGCTCTGTCAACACCTTACTATCCAGGGCCAGTGCTACCACTAGGCAAACTAGGCAGCCACCTAGGGCGCCCGGCCACTCGTTTCCCTACTCTCCCGCCGGTGCGGTGCAGCTTTGTAACTAACTAACTCCATCTCAGGCAGCCGCTCCGTTCCACCGATCACTGATCATTAGGGCGCAGCCCAGCATTGAAGGACATGTCCAAAGTCTCCCGGCGGCGCTGACGAAACAGAAGCAAACATCCCCTGCCAGCGCTGCTGCGCACCTCTATGATCCGTGACACTGATTTTTCTGTCTCTCTCATAGACTCTCTGGTGATCGTCCCACTTGGGCCACTCCCCATCCCAGACCAGTACAGGAGCTCTGCCTTTCCTAGAGGCCGCTCTCCTTCCCTCCGGGCCGCCCTGTCCTGTACAGCGGCAGCATCACATGACCTGCTAGCCTATAGCTGATTGGAGTAGAGGGCGCTCCAGAGTCGGTGCCTCCTATCACACCTATATGAGTTTGTTGGCCACCCCATTGCAATACTATAGACCCTAATATGGAGTTGGTCCCCTTTGGGTCTATAATGCCACGTACACACGATCAGACTTTACGGCATACTTGGTCCGGCATACCGGATTTCGTTGGACAATTCGATCGTGTGTGGGCTCCAGCGGATTTTGTTTTCTCAGAAGTTTGACGGACTTAGATTTGAAACATGTTTCAAATCTATCCGATGGACTCGAGTCCGGTCGAAAAGTCCGCTCGTCTGTATGCTAGTCCGACGGACAAAACCCGACGCTAGGGCAGCTACTGGCTATGAACTTCCTTGTTTTAGTCCGGTCGTACGTCATCACATACGAATCCGTCGGACTTTGGTTGATTGTGTGTAGGCAAGTCCGTTCATTCGGAAAGTCCGTCGTAAAGTCCGTCGAAAAGTCCGTAGAAAAGTCTGCCGGGCAAAGTATGCCGTAAAGTCCGGTCGTGTGTACGTGGCATTACACTCTCCATTCTTCTGGGAAGGCTTGCCCACAAGAATGTCTGTGGGAATTTGCACCCATTTTTGTGGTCAGGTACTGATGTTGGATGAGAAAACCTGGCTAACAATTGACGTTCCAGTTCATCCCAAAAGTGTTCGGTAGGATTGAGGTTAGGGCTTGGGCCAAGCCGTTTGAGTTCCTCCAATCAAGTTGATCAAACCATGTTTAGGGTTCTTCATCTTTTAGGAATCAGGAAGGAATGTTTTTCCTCCCTGTGGAGCAAATTTCAACCATCACATGACCTGCTAGCCTATAGCTGATTGGAGTAGAGGGCGCTTCGGGGTCGGTGTCTCCTATCACACCTATATGAGTTGGTGTGACACCTCATTGCAATACTATAGACATTAATGTAGAGTTGGTCCTCTTTTGGGTCTATAACACTCTCCATTCTCCTGGGAAGGCTTTCCCACAGGTATGTCTGTGGGCATTTGCACCTATTTGTGAGGTCAGTTACTGATGTTGGATAGGAAAACCTGGCTGACAGTTGATGTTCCAGTTCATCGCAAAAGTGTTCAGTAGGGTTGAGGTTGAGTTCCTCCAATCAAGCCGGTCAAACCATGTTTAGGGTTCTTCATGTTTGAGGGATCAGGACGTCATTCTTTCTCACGTGGAGCAAATTACAACCATGCTTGATTTACATACCGTGCTTTTTTTTTTTTTTTTGCCTTCCTCTGGATCAACTGTGAGCATAGGGATGGAGGTGTATGGAGGTTTTCTTATTTCTTTTTTCTATTGCCTTAACTAGATGGACTTGTGTCTTTTATTCCAAAACCTGACTGTAACTATTAGACATGTGCACAGCCAAAAAAATTTGTTCATTTTCATTTTCGTTTCATTAGTTTATTATTTTTTTCGTTTTTCGGGTCATTCGTTATGACCGCGATTCGTAAATTCGTTCATTCGTAAATTCGTAAAATGCGTTCATTCGTACATTCGTATTTCTAACATTCGTTCATTCGTACATTTTTACATTTGTACATTTGTACATTTGTACATTCGTAAATTCGTACATTCGTAAAATCATACATTTTGTAAATTAGAAAATTCAGAAATTTGTAAATTCGAAGTTTGAAAATCCAAAAACCTGAAAATTCAAAAATCTGAAATAGTAACCAACTATTAAATTATAGGTATTGTAATTTCCTTTCAAACTTGACTGTCAGTGAACGTAACAAATACAAATTTAACCGAAGTTACGAATTATCCAAAACAAATGCTGCATCTAAACAAATGGAACGGAACTAATTAATAATCAATAATAATAAAACGTTATTATTATTATTGTTATTTATTATTATTAATTCATTACGTTCCCTTCCGTTTTTTCGGATCATTCATAACTTCGGATAAATTTGTATGTGTTACGTTCACTAACAGCCAAATTTAAAAGGAAATTACAATACCTATAAATTAAAAGTTACTAGTAATTACTAATAGTTAAGTTATTATTAGTTAACTATTATTTCAGATTTCCGAATTTTCGAATTTACAAATTTACGAATTCACTAATTTACTAATGCACGAATGCACGAATGTACGAATGTAAATTGCGAATGTACGAATGCCCGAATTTACGAATGTCCAATTTTATCGAATTTACGAATATTCGGAAAAAATTAGTTAAACGGGTTTTCGTTAATTCGGATATTCCCGAATTAACGAATTTGTTGAAATTCGTTAAAAAACGAATTCGGAACGAAACGAATTGCACATGCCTAGTAACTATGCAGCTATTTTTTACGGAGCTGGCTTTGTACACAGGGGGTACAGTCATGCTGGAACAGAAAAGGGCCTTCACCAAAGTGTTACCACAAGGTTGGATGAGCCCAAATGTCTAAAATGTCTTTGAACTCCGTACTGTAACCGTAATTGTCAAATGGAAATATGGCAATTTGGAGGGGTGTCAATGTATTTTTGGCCATTTAGTGTGCTCGGTGTATTAGATTTACATGACCATGCAGAATAGAATAGAAGACTTAATGTAGCAGAGCTGATATGAATCACTCACCTATAATAGTAATGAATTCCGGTAAGCACTGTATAATTAAACACAAGGGACAAGCAGCCATTGCCAGAGTCTGGAAAGTGAAATAAAGAAGAAAAGATAAATCTAAGAATAACAATTGTTTGCAGACAGTAGAAGCGACATATACACACAAGCTGAATAATTCAGCCAATACATTGAAGGGTTCTGCATTGTTACATAATTAGGTTGAAAAAAGACTCAAGTCTGTCTAGTTCAACCAACAGAAAAAAAATAAATAGAAAACTTCCATATCCAGAATTCTATACCCACAGTTGATCAAAAGGAAGGCAAAAATCCAGCGGAGATTAAAAAAAAAAACAAAAAAAAAACTTGCAATAACTGGATCAAAAGGAAAAACAATGTACATCAGTTATTGGGTTCCACATAAAATAAATAAATTAATAAATAATTAAATAAATAAAATAAATACATAGAAAACCTCCATATATAGAATCCTATACCCACAGTTGATCAAAAGGAAGGCAAAAAAAAAAAAAGCAATTCTATAACTTATGGTCCAATTTGCTCCAGCAGAGATCTACCATGACAACATAGAAGACAGCAAAGATCAGATCGGGGTGTCTTGGCCTTTATTTTAGTAAACTAGCAAACCCCCAGAGGTCAGTAGTATGTAGGGCAGTGTATAGAGGTCAGTAGGATGTAGTGCAGTGTACAGAGGTCAGTAGTATGTAGAGCAGTGTACAGAGGTCAGTAGTATGTAGGGCAGTGTACAGAGGTCAGTAGTATGTAGGGCAATGTACAGAGGTCAGTAGGATGTAGGGCAGTGTACAGAGGTCAGTAGGATGTAGGGCAGTGTACAGAGGTCAGTAGGATGTAGGGCAGTGTACAGAGGTCAGTAGTATGTAGAGCAGTGTACAGAGGTCAGTAGTATGTAGTGCAGTGTACAGAGGTCAGTAGGATGTAGTGCAGTGTACAGAGGTCAGTAGTATGTAGAGCAGTGTACAGAGGTCAGTAGTATGTAGGGCAGTGTACAGAGGTCAGTAGGATGTAGTGCAGTGTACAGAGGTCAGTAGTATGTAGGCAGTATACAGAGGTCAGTAGTATGTAGGGCAGTGTACAGAGGTCAGTAGTGGGTAGGGCAGTGTACAGAGGTCAGTAGTGGGTAGGGCAGTGTACAGAGGTCAGTAGTATGCAGGGCAGTGTACAGAGGTCAGTAGTATGTAGAGCAGTGTACAGAGGTCAGTAGTATGTAGGGCAGTGTACAGAGGTCAGTAGTATGTAGGACAGTGTACAGGGGTCAGTAGGAGGTAGGACAGTGTACAGAGGTCAGTAGGATGTAGGGCAGTGTACAGAGGTCAGTAGTATGTAGTGCAGTGTACAGAGGTCAGTAGGACATAGAGCAGTGTACAGAGGTTGGTAGTAGGTAGAGCAGTGTACAGAGGTCAGTAGTAGGTAGGGCAGTGTACAGAGGTCAGTAGTATGTAGGGCAGTGTACAGAGGTCAGTAGTATGTAGGGCAGTGTACAGAGGTCAGTAGTATGTAGGGCAGTGTACAGAGGTCAGTAGTATGTAGGGCAGTGTACAGAGGTCAGTAGTATGTAGGGCAGTGTACAGAGGTCAGTAGTATGTAGGGCAGTGTACAGAGGTCAGTAGTAGGTAGGGCAGTGTACAGAGGTCAGTAGTATGTAGGGCAGTGTACAGAGGTCAGTAGTATGTAGGGCAGTGTACAGAGGTCAGTAGTATGTAGGGCAGTGTACAGAGGTCAGTAGGACGTAGAGCAGTGTACAGAGGTCGGTAGTAGGTAGGGCAGTGTACAGAGGTCAGTGGTATGTAGGGCAGTGTACAGGGGTCAGTAGGATGTAGGGTTGAGTACAGAGGTCACTAGGATGTAGGGTTGAGTACAGAGGTCACTAGGATGTAGGGCCGAAAATCGGGGGTCAGTAGCATGAAGAGCAGTGTACAGAGATCAGTAGGGCAGGTGAGAGGGATTAGCAGGACAGAGGCTAGCAGGGAAGAGAACATGGCAAAGGATGAGGTCAGCAAGGCAGTGTTGGGGTCAGGCAGCCACAGTTCAGAAGGGCCTGGTACAAAGGGGGGTCAGAAGAGCCTGGTACAGGGGGATCTGGAGGGTATAGAACTGGGTTTTCAGGGTGTCTGGGGGGCACAGTACTGGAGGGTCAGGAGGGCACAGTACTTGGGAGGGGGTGGGGATGGGAGAGCATGGTACATGGGGTCTGGAGGGTATGGAACTAGGGGGGTCAGGGGGCTGGAGGTTTGAAGGGCACAGTGCTGGAGGGTCAGGAGAGTATGGTACTGGATTGTCAGGAGGGCACAGTATTGGTGGCTAAGTAGGCACAGTCCTGGAGGGTCAGGAGGGCATGGTACTGGGGGTCAGGGGGGCACACAGAGGTGTCAACAGGCCACACGGAGGGGTCAGCAGGCCACACGGAGGGGTCAGGAGGGTACAAAGAGAGGTTGGGAGGGTACAAGGCAGAGCTGAGCAGGAAAGCTGCTGTGACACAGATACCAGTTCTGGTGCGCTGATCCGGCCGGTCCTCCTCTCTTGGCACGAAGAAGATCAGTGCGCTCAACACTGGGAGGTGAGCCTGAACCTGCTGCTAGCAAATCCTAGGTGGCAGAGACATTCCCCGCCCCACAGCTGCACCTTAAAAGGGTGGGCTGCGGGGCAGGGAATGCCTCTTCCTATGCCATCCCGGACTAAGAGCTCAGGCGACAAGACACCTGAGCTCATCCCTTCTCTGCACTGTTCGAGGGGGGAGGAGCACTTGTGGGTCGGCATGACAGGGAATTGATCGTGATCCACCCGTCACCTGCCTGCGATCGACAGGTCGCTGACCCCCAATGTAAATAAATTCCTGGGCTCCATGTAAAAAAAAAAACGGAATTTAATTAAAAAAAAAAAAATAGAAAACCTTCAGATACGGAATTCTACACCCACCGTTAAACAAAAGGAAGGCAAAAAAAAATCTATAAAGCATGGTCCAATTTTTTCAGCAGGGATAAAAAAAAAAATAAGACTATAACTGGACCAAAAGGATAAACAATGTAAACCGATTCCCAGGTTCCATATAAAATAAATAAATAAAATAGAATTAAGAAATAGAAAACCTCCATATACGGAGTTCTATACCCTAAGCTGCAAAAAAAATTCTTTAAAGCATGATTTAATTCGCTCCAGGAAAGATAAAATACTTGCAGTAACTTTATAACTGGATTGACAGAAAAAATTTAAATCATTTCCTGGGTTCCACTTAAAATAAATAAATTAATAAATAAATAAAATAGAATAAATAAATAGAAAACCTCCATATACAAAATACCACAGTTGATCAAGAGGAAGGCAAAAAAATCCTATTGCTCCAGTGGAGATAAAATACTTGCAATATTTATATAACTGAATAGACAGGAGAAACAATGTAAATCAATTCCTGGGCTCCACGTAAAAAAAAGAAATAAAAAAAAAAAGAAAGAAATAGAATACAATGTAAAATTAAAATAAAATAAATAAATAGAAAACCTGCATATACAGAATCCTACATCCACAGTTGATCCTTGGGAAGGCAAAGAAAATTCTGTAAAGCATGGTCCAATTTCCTCCAGTCGAGATAAAATACTTTCTATGAATTTATAACTGAACCAACAGTAAATCAATTCCCGGGTTACACATAAAATAAATGCATCAATAAATTAAATTAATAGAATAAATAAATAGAAAACCTCCATATGTAGAATCATATACCCAAAGTTAATCAAGAGGAAGCCAAAAAAAAAATTCCTATTGCTCCAGCGCGGGCACAAATACTTGCATTAATTTTACAACTAAATTCACATAAGAAACAATGTAAATCAATTCCTGAGCTCCACAAAAAAAAAAAAATATTGAATAAAAAAAAATAGAAAACTTCCATCTACATAATTCTGTACCTACAGCTAATCCAGAGGAAGCCATAAAAAATCCTATTCTCCAGCGGGGGGGGGGGGGAATATTTGCAATAATTTTATAACTGAGTTATAAAATATAGCTGCATTCAAAGGTGTTGACACCTCTGTCTGTTGGACTACAGGCTCTTGAGAGATGTAGTTCTGGAGGTGTGGCTACATCAGTAGAATCTTAGCTTCCCCTGCAATATTTTTACAAGCCTGGTAATTATATTATAGGGATATCGTCATAAACTATCCACTGAGGCATATGTACAGACTCTGTAGGGTTGATTAACTAAAGACAAGTAGGCTGTTCACTTTGCAAGGGAGGTTGCACTTTGCAAGGACATTTTTCCCAGAGATTAGTGAAAGTTGTAAAGTTTCACTTTGCAAAGAAGACCAAATCACAGGCAAGGAAAATTAAAAAAAAACAGCATTTTTTCTTGGATATGATTGGATGATGGAAGTCAGCAAAGCTGCACCTCATTCGCTATCTCAGGGGAAATTTGTCTTGCTCAGTGCAACTTTCCTTGCAAAGTGAACAGTCTATTTACCTTTAGTTAAGCAACCCCGGTATGCCTTTGTCTTACCTCTCAAACCTTGTTTTTCCTGTAATGTAACATTGTCTCTGTTCAAATCACAGCTCCAAACCCTCCCACCATTCGTGAGGAACTCTGCACCGCCTCTCACGATACGATCACAGTGCACTGGATGTCCGATGACGAATTTAGTGTTGGTTCCTATGAGCTGCAATACACCATCTATACCGGGCAAACCAACTTCATCAGTAAGATTCCACTTTTCCAGTTGATATAAGTTTGATCTGTTCAGCATCATTTCTGAATATAGTATGGATCTCAAAAGCTCCACATGTATTTTTTTTCCCTATCATGTTGCATTGCTATACATTGGGGCAAGTCAACTAACGAGGGGGAAGTCAGCCAACGATGGGAAAAGTCAACTGACGATGGGGCAGGTCAACTAACAAAGGAGCATGTCAACTGATATAGGGGCGGGTCAACTAAAGAGGGGACAAGTCAACTAAAGATGGGAAAAGTCAACTGACGATGGGGCAAGTCAACTGACGATGGGGCAGGTCAACTAACAAATGAGCATGTCAACTGATATAGGGGCGGGTCAACTAAAGAGGGGACAAGTCAACTAACGAGGGGGAAAGTCTGTTCAGCATAATTTATGAATATGGTATGGATCTTAAAAGCTCCACATGTATTTTATTGTCCTTTCATGTTGTATTGCTATACATCAGGGCAAGTCAACTAACGAGGGGGAGGTCAGCTAACAATGAGGAATTCAATTAATGATGGGGAAAGTCAACTGACAATGGGGCAGGTCAACTAATGATGGAGCATGTCAGCTGATATAGGAACAAGTCAACTAATGAGGGGGAAAGTCTGTTCAGCATCATATATGAATGTGGTATGGATCTCAAAAGCTCTGCATGTATTTTATTGCCCTATCATGTTGCATTGCTATACATCAGGGCAAGTCAACTAACGAGGCGGAGGCCAGCTAACGGGGGAAAGTCAGCCGATGGGGCAGGTCAACTAACGATGCAGCATATCAAATGATATAGAGGTGGGTTAACTAACGAGGGGAAAAGTCTGTTCAGCATCGTTTAATAATATGGCATGGATCTCTAAAGCTCCACATGTATTTTATTGTCCTATCATGTTGTATTGCTATACATCAGGGCAAGTCAACTAACGAGGGGGAGGTCAGTTTATGTGAAAAGTCAACTGACGATGGGGCAGGTCAACTAACAAAGGAGCATGTCAACTGATATAGGGGCGGGTCAACTAAAGAGGGGACAAGTCCACTAACGAGGGGGAAAGTCTACTAACGATGGGGCAAGTCAACTTACAATGGGGCAGGTCAACTGAAGAGGGAACAAGTCAACTAACAGTGGGGCATGTCAACTAACAAGGGGGCAAGTTGGCTATTGAGGGGGAAGCCAACTAACAGTAGGAAAAAGTTACCTGATGATGGGGCAGATCAACTAAAGAGGGGACATGTCAGCTAACGAGGGGGCAAGTCAACAAATTTTTTGGCATGTCAGCTAACAAGGGGGCAAGTCAAATAACAAGGGTGCTTCAATTCTGTACTGGTGATATCTTCGTTTCACATTTTGCGGTAAATTATAAATACTTGTATATAAACATGCTTGAATTTATACATATATCACATCAAAGGAAGACCAGCTCTGTGAATGTACCCATCATGCGGCAATCTCTGTGAGTCGATGCTACAATTATGGTAGAATTATATTCCTGTTCCCACAATTGCACTCGGCTTAGCAGTGATGACTGAGCCTGAATTTCGCAGAACAAGACAACCTGGTGTGAATAGCTACAAATTGCAGTGAGAGGTGTGAAGTGATCTTAATTGATTTCTGTATAAGATGCCTTCTTGAAAGTGCGAGATCCTGCGATATATTTTACAACAGTGTGAACTTTATTTCATTCTGATTGTCTTGTGTTTTCTCTATCTTAAAAACACTGTAGAAAAACCTGACCGAAGAGAATTTCTTCTACTGCTCTGCATATATATATATATATATATATATATATATATATATAGTGCTGGAGGTGCTTAACTTCTTACCCGCTGAAAAAAAAAATATTAAAAAAAAAATAAAAAAAAATTATATATATATATATATATATATATGTATATATATATATATATATATATATATATATATATATATATATATATATATATATATATATATATATAAATTTTTTTTATATATTTTTTTTTCAGCGGGAAAGAAGTTCAGCACCTCCAGCACTGAATGTATGTAATGGCAAGGGGTGCTGGAGGGTCTGGCTGTTGGGGTATTTATTGTTGCTGGTAGGGATCTACTGTTGCAGGGGCTTCTATTGTTGGTAGGGATGAGCCGAACACCCCCCCGGTTCGGTTCGCACCAGAACCTGCGAACGGACCGAAAGTTCGCACGAACGTTAGAACCCCATTGACGTCTATGGGACTCGAACGTTCGAAATCAAAAGTGCTCATTTTAAAGGCTAATTTGCATGGTATTGTCCTAAAAAGGGTTTGGGGACCCGGGTCCTACCCCAGGGGACATGTATCAATGCAAAAAAAACTTTTAAAAACGGCCGTTTTTTCGGGAGCAGTGATTTTAATGATGCTTAAAGTAAAAAAAAAAAGTGAAATATTCCTTTAAATATCGTACCTGGGGGGTGTCTATAGTATGCCTGTAAAGTGACGCGTGTTTCCCGTGTTTAGAACAGTCCCTGCACCAAATGTCATTTTTAAAGGAAAAAATCTCATTTAAAACTGCTTGCGGGTTTAATGTAATGTCGGGTCCTGGCAATATGGATGAAAATCGGTGAGACAAACGGCATGGGTACCCCCCAGTCCATTACCAGGCCCTTTGGGTCTTTTATGGATATTAAGGGGAACCCCGCACCCAAATTAAAATAAGGAAAGGTGTGGGGCCACCAGGCCCTATATACTCTGAACAGCAGTATACAGGCGGTGCAAACAAGACAGGGACTGTAGGTTTGTTGTTAAGTAGAATCTGTTTGTAATTTTGAACGGGTACATTTTTAACATGTTTAGCTCCAGCGATAAAATCTTTTTTAAGCTTTTTGGAAAACATAGGGAAGGGTTATCACCCCTGTGACATTTGTTTTGCTGTCTTTCCTCCTCTTCAGAAGATTTCACCTCACTTTTTGTCCCAATGAAAAATGTTTTTTGAAAATTTGGGTTTTTTTGTGGAACAAGGATTGGAAAGCATCAGTGGAAAGGAGAATTTTTTTTTCCCATATTAACTCTTACAGGAGAGAATTTCCCTTCCTAGGGGTAGATTTCATCTCACTTCCTGTTGTCTCCTTCCGTTTGCAAGTAGGAGTCGTTTGTAAGTTAGATGTTTGAAAGTAGGGTCCTGCCCTATATACTCAGCAGAAATTTGGGCCTTAGGTGTTGCTGTGGCCACAACACTGTAAGCCCTCACAGGGCCCTGCTGTGAAATATTAGATCAAGAATTGTAATTACATGCCCCTGTTGAACAGGAGCTGAAAAATTAGGCCTTAGGCACTGGTGCTGGTGCCACAACACTGCAACCCCTCACAGACACTCTAGTTAGAACGCAGGAACGAGCCCTGCTGCAAAATATTGCATCAAAAATTGTAATTACACGCCCCTGTTAGACAGGGGCAGAAAAATTGGGCCTTAGGCACTGGTGCTGGTGCCACAACACTGCAACCCCTCACAGACACTCTAGTTGGAACGCAGGAACGAGCCCTGCTGCAAAGTATTGCATCAAAAATTGTAATTACACGCCCCTGTTAGACAGGGGCAGAAAAATTGGGCCTTAGGCACTGGTGCTGGTGCCACAACACTGCAACCCCTCACAGACACTCTAGTTGGAATGCAGGAACGAGCCCTGCTGCAAAGTATTACATCAAAAATTGTAATTGCACGCCCCTGTTAAACAGGGGCTGAAAAATTGTGCCTTAGGCACTGGTGGTGGCGCCCAGAACCAAAAATGTTCTTACAAGCTATCAGCGTGATGATTGAGGAGGAAGAGGATAATTACTCAGGGATAGTCACTCAGCATCAGCATAGGCAGTCTTTGAAGGGATCTGAGATTTCAAAAAAAATTATTCGGTTACATCAGCATCAGGTGCTTGGTAGCTGGTGGTGATCCAAGACTGATTCATTTTTATGAAGGTCAGTCGATCGACCGAGTCGGTGGACAGACGCACCCTGTGATCGGTTACCACGCCTCCAGCAGCAATGAATGTGCGTTCCGAAAGAACGCTGGATGCAGGACAGGCCAGTAGCTCAATTGCATACTGTGCAAGCTCTGGCCAGTGATCCATCCTCAAGACCCAGTAACCCAGAGGATTTTCGGTGGGAAAGGTGTCCAAGTCTGATCTTGCCCCTAGGTATTCCTGCACCATGTAAAACAGACGCTGGCGATGGTTGCTGGAACCGATCATACCTTGGGGCTGCGGACCAAAAAATTGTCTGAACGCATCGGTCAGACGGCCACCTTCTCCACCGCTCCTTCTTTGACTGACCGAAGCCTCAGCAACACGTTGTCCAGAAACAGGCGTTTGTAACCTCCCAGTCTCTGGGAACGCGTTGCACAGACCTTTCTGCAAGGCCTCCCGAAGATGTTTCATCCTCTGCTCCCTCTGCGATGGCAAGATAAGGTCCGCAACCTTACCCTTGTAACGTGGATCAAGGAGGGTTGCCAGCCAGTATTGGTCCTTCTCCTTGATACCACGAATACGAGGATCCTTACGCAGGCTTTGCAGGATCAGGGAGGCCATGCAGCGTAGGTTTGCTGAGGCATTCGGTCAGGAGTCCTCTGGGTCACTAAGGACGACAAGGTCCGCAGCCACCTCCTCCCAGCCACGTACAAGTCCATGTGTTTCTTGGGACTGATCCCTTAAAGACTGCTGCTGATGCTGAGTGCCAGGCTCCACCTCCATACTGACACAATCTTCCTCCTCCTACTCCTCCTCGTCCTCTTCCTGTGTGATCGGCGGGCACGCAGGAACACTGTCTGGATAAAGGGGGCCTTGAGAGCTAAGGAAGTCCTGTTCTTCCTGCCTCTGTTCTGCCTCAAGTGCCCTGTCCATTATTCCACGCAGCGTGTGCTCCAACAGGTGGACAAGGGGGACAGTGTCACTGATGCATGCACTGTCACTGCTCACCATCCTCGTGGCCTCCTCGAAAGGTGACAGGACAGTGCATGCATCCCTGATCATGGCCCACTGGCGTGGGGAAAAAAAACCAAGCTCCCCTGACCCTGTCCTGGTGCCATAGTCGCACAGGTACTCATTGATGGCCCTCTGCTGCGTGTGCAGCCGCTGCAGCATGGCCAACGTTGAGTTCCACCTGGTGGGCATGTCACAGATTAGGCGGTTCTTGGGCAGGTTAAACTCCTTTTGGAGGTCCGTCAGCCGAGCACTGGCATTATATGACCGGCGGAAATGCACACAGACTTTCCTGGCCTGCCTCAGGACATCCTGTAAGCCCGGGTACCTGCCCAAGAACCGCTGCACCACCAAGTTAAGGACGTGAGCCAAACAGGGCACATGGGTCATTTGTCCCTGTCGGAGGGCAGAGAGGAGGTTGGTGCCATTGTCGCAAACCACCATTCCTGCCTTAAGTTGGCGTGGCGTCAACCACCTCTGAACCTGCCCCTGCAGAGCTGACAGAACCTCTGCCCCAGTGTGGCTCCTGTCCCCCAAGCACACCAGCTCAAGCACCGCATGGCATCTTTTGGCCTGCGTACTTGCGTAGCCCCTTGAACGACTACGGAGCACCGCTGGTTCCGAGGAAGAGGCCATGGAGGAAGAAGATGTGCTGCCCTTAGGCTGGCCCCTGGAGGGCATCCTGCCTCGTTGGTGATGTGCCGCCTCCTCCTCCTCCTCCTCCTCCTCCTCCTCCTCCTCTTCTCTCCTATCAGGCACCCACGTTGAGTCAGTGACCTCATCATCCCCTCCCTCCTCATCACTGGAGCAAACCTGGCAGTATGCTGCAGCAGGGGGAGCATGACTGCCAGATTGCTGTCCTTCTTGGGCACCCCCCTCTGTCCGTGCTCATGTTACTGCCTTCATCAAGCTCAGTATCATCATCAGAGCCTTCCAAACGCTGGGCATCCTCCTGGAGCATGTACCCAACACTGTGGTCAAACAGTTCGAGGGACTCCTCAGGAGGACATGGTGGAGCTAGGGAAGGAGTCACTGATGACATTGAGCCGAGGGAAGAGGCCGCTGCTTTGCCAGACAAAGCACCCTGGGCATGGGTGAGAGAGGATGAGGAGGATGAGGACGGCTTGGTCATCCACTCGACCAAGTCTTCCGCATGTTGCGGCTCAACACGGCCAGCTGCCGAAAAAAAGGCCAAGCGTGTCCCATGGCCACGTGCTGATGAGGATGCACCGTCTCCACGACCAGCACTAGACACAGAGCCTGCTTGCCCTCTCTTATTGGCTTGTGACTGTCTGCCTCTCCTTCTTGGCCTTCCAGACATACTAATGGCCTGTAGCTGCACTAAGCTGGGATATATATACATATATATATATATATAAATATATATATATATATATATATATATATGTACTGATACTGCAGCTAGCAAAATCACCTGCTTGCCTGTAGTATGAGAACACCACCAACCTTCTACAGGTAGCTTTAGCTGAACACTGTGAGGTGGACGCACCCCACTAACTTGTAGGTTTAGCTGAACACTGTGAGCAGGACGCACTGCACTAACTGTAAATAGTCTAGCTGCCTGACCGTGGTACTAATAGGATCAAAAGAACACCAGTAATTTTCTTCAGGTAGCTTTATATACTGTAACAAAACAAGCCTGCCTGTCAGTAGGAAGATAACAGGAACGGATCTAGCTGAACACTGTGAGCAGGACGCACTGTACTAAATGTAAATAGTCTAGCTGCCTGACCGTGGTACTAATAGGATCAAAAGAACACCAGTAATTTTCTTTAGGTAGCTGTTAATACTGTAACAAGACAAGCCTGCCTGTCAGTAGGAAGATAACAGGAACGGATCTAGCTGAACACTGTGAGCAGGACGCACTGCACTAAATGTAAATAGTCTAGCAGATAACAGGAACGGATCTAGCTAAACTGAATACAGTGTATATATATATATATGCAACACCTGGGATGCATATATATACACAATACACTGTAAGTGCAGCTAACTGACTGACTGTTCTGCCTAATCTATCTAACTCAAATCAAATGACACTGTCTCTCTCTCTGTCTATCTCTTTCAACGCCGGAACACACACTACACAGGGCCGCCGTGCAGGCGGCCTTATATAGTGTGGGGCGTGTACTAAATCCCCTGAGCCATAATTGGCCAAAGCCTTCTTGGCTTTGGCCAATTACGGCTCTCTGTTCAGGCGGCGCTGTGATTGGCCAAGCATGCGGGTCATAGTGCATGCTTGGCCAATCATCAGCAAGCAATGCACTGCGATGCCGCAGTGAATTATGGGCCGTGACGCGCCACACGAATTTGGCGCGAACGGCCCATATCGTTCGCAATTCGGCGAACGACCGAACAGCCGATGTTCGAGTCGAACATGGGTTCGACTCGAACACGAAGCTCATCCCTAATTGTTGGCTACTGGAGGGTCTGTTGTTGCTTGTGGGGGTCTATTGGTGCTGGGGGTATTTTGTTATTGGGGGGGGTCTATTTTTGCTGGAGTGGATCTATTGTTGCTTAGGGTATATTTAGTGTCAGGGGGGTCTATTGTTGCTGGGGGGGGGGGCTGTTGCTGGGGGGCACCATTGTTGAAAAGGCGGTGTATGTTGCTGGGTGCAGGGGATATATTTTATAGCTTATCACTAACAAATTCCATGCAAATTACATAGAACCAGAAAATGATACTTATTTCTGTATTCTCTAAAAGGGTAGGGGGAGGAACCAAGGGACGGTGCTCAGAGATGGGTAGGGGGCGAAGACGAGAGGTGACTTTAAAGTGGGAGTTCTTGCACCTATTCACTGAGAAAAAAGCTATATATAATACTGTGTGTGTGTATATATATATATATATATATATATATATATATATATATATATATATATATATATATATATGTATGTATGTATATATATATGTATGTATGTATGTATGTATATATATATATGTATATATATATACATATACATATATACATATATATATATATACATATATATATATACATATACCTATATATACATATATATACATACATACTGTATACAGTGGTACAGTCGGGGAAATAATGAATTGATCCCCTGCAGATTTTGTAAGTTTGCCCACTTACAAAGACATGAAGGGTCTATAATTTTTTTTATCATAGTTGTATTTTAAATGATAGAGACAGAATATCAATTTTTTTCTTATTTATTTTATATATATACACACAAATTATAATGGAAAAATAATTGAAAAATACTATTATTAAATAATAAATTAATTTACTAAACTCACAACAGCAAAATCAGTCTGTATATGCAGTAAAGCATGCTTGTTATGTACACTGTGGAACCTAAGGGGTTAATCTTCTGCATTGTTTAAAAAGGCTGTTTGTTCCTGTCTGCTCTGATCCTCCCCTTCTTCTACTGTCCCCGATCCATCTGCTGATAGTACAGAGCCCTAGAGGGCACTCTGCACATGCTCAGTTTGGTGAATTGCTAGAGACGTTTTTTTTTTTTTTTTTTGGGAGGGTGCATGAAATCAGCACAGGGCCAATCAGCACTGTCCAGACATATAGGGTCAGGGGTCCTGCAGCCTCATAGGACAGTCAGAGGAGGATTAAAAACTCTTCCTACAAGTTTTAACCAGACACTGACAGTAGTCCCAAGACTGCTATATACTGCTAATGAAAAAAGGTATTTAGCAGTTTATATTTACTGAAATAATTGCATTTTCATGTTCTGTGTGAGACCAGATAGAGTGAATGCAGGCTCCTAGGTTTAGTAACACTTTAAGTTTGCCTGGAGATGGTTTTTAAAGTGAGCGTAAAGGCAGAAGGTTTTTTTATATCGTAATGCATTCGGATAAAAAAACCTTCTATGTGCAGCAACCTCCCTTATACTTACTTGAGCCCCATCTCGATTCCGCAATGTAGCATATGAGAGCCTCAGCTGTCTAGGGACTCTCCCTCATTGGCTGAGACGCACAGTGGGGGCCAGTGGCTCCTGCTGCTGTCAATCAAAGTCAGTAAGCCAATGAGGAGAGAGAGAGAGAGGAGGGTTAGCCGATGCACCGGGCCTGAATGGACACACAGAGCAGCGGCATGGCACGGGTGTCCCCATAGCAAGCTCCTTGCTGTGGGGGAACTCGCCAGGAGGGAGGGGCCTGGAGTGCCAGCGAGGGACCTGAGAAGTAGAGGATCCAGGCAGCTCTGTGCAAAACCACTACACAGAGCAGGTACAGTGAGGGAAAAAAGTATGTGATCCCCTGCTGGTTTTGTATGTTTGCCCACTGACAAAGAAATGATCAGTCTATAATTTTAATGGTCGGTTTATTTTAACAGTGAGAGACAGAATAACAACAAAAATATCCAAAAAAACGCATTTCAAAACAGTTATAAATTGATTTGCATTTTAATGAGGGAAAAAAGTATTTGATCCCCTATCCCCTATTTGATCCCCTATCAATCAGCAATCTGGAACAGAAGAGGACAAGCCCTGGATTATCCAATGTGCTTATCTCCTCGGGCACGCTTAAGTCTAAACTGGTGGTTGCAGGATCAGAACCTGCAAAAGGGGAAATCCTTTCTCCCGGTAATTCGGAGAGTACTGACTACAGATGCCAGTCTCTCAGGCTGGGGAGCGACCCTAGAAGGGCTCACAGCTCAGGGGAAATGGTCAGGGACAGAACATATCCTGCCTATCAACGTACTGGAATTAGGAGCAGTACGTCTGGCCCTACGGTCCTAGACTGTGAAGCTTCAGGACTTCCCTATCAGGGTTCATTCCGACAATGCCACTGCAGTGGCCTATATAAACCACCAAGGCGTTACCAGGAGTCGTTCAGCTCTAAAGGAGGTGAACCACATACTAGCCTGGGCAGAGGGATTGTATCGGCAGTCCATATCCCGGGAGTAGAGAACTGGAAGGCAGATTATCTCAGCCGCCAGCAGATCTGCCTGGGGAAATGGTCCCTACACCCAGGGGTGTTCCAGGAAATTTGCCAGTGTTGGCAATGGCCATTGGTTGACCTATTGGCATCCAGGTTCAACAACAAGCTACAGCAATTTGTGTCCCGAACAAGTGATCCTCTGGCAATCGGAGCAGATGCTCTGATAGTTCCATGGAGACAGTACTCCCTGGTCTATGCTTTCCCTCCGATCCCTCTCCTTCCACATTTGTTGCGCAGAATTCAGAAAGAGGGGATTCCAGTCATTCTGGTGGCACCAGCCTGGCCCAGAAGGCCCTTGTTCCCGGAGATTGTGAGACTGACAATAGACAAGCTATGGACGCTTCCACGTCGCCCCAATCTACTTTCTCAAGGTTCTATATTCCACCCCAATTTACAGTCTCTAAATTTGACGGCATGGCTATTGAAACCAGGGTGCTGAAGGACAGTGGCATCTCGGGGACCAGTAGTGTCTACCCTAATAAATGCTAGAAAAGCTGTCACTAGGGAAATTTATCATAAGGTCTGGAAGACTTCTATTGCTTGGTGTGAAGCCAGAAAATAGCATCCTCGGAAATAAATGATTGGGAGAATTCTGTCTTTTCTACAGTCAGCTGTGGAAATCAAATTGGCTTTGAGTACAATCAGAGGTCAAGTTTCGGCCTTATCAGTATTCTTCCAAAGGCCTTTAGCCTCCCATTCACTGATCCGAACCTTTATGCAGAGGGCAACTCATTAGGTCACCTATGTGTCCTTGGGACTTGAACTTGGTGCTGTCTGTGTTACAGAAACAACCATTTGAACCTATCAAGGAAATTCCATTAGACTTGCTGTCATGCAAGCTAGCCTTCTTGATGGCCATCACCTTGGCTTGGGTGTCAGAGTTGGCGGCCCTTTCGTGCAGAACCATATTGGATCATTCACCATGACAGGGTCGTGTTACAACCTGTTCCATTCTTTTTGCCAAAAGTGGTGTCAGCCTTTCATTTAAATCAGGACATTATCTTGCCTTCTTTTTTCTCTCAGCCTCGCTCTGCGGGAGACAACTGCACTCATTGGACGTCTGGTTGTCTGAGCAGTCAAGGTTTATTTGTCTAGATCTGTGGAGATCCGAGGATCAGACTCCTTTTTTGTTTTACCAAAAGGACCCAAGAAGGGGCAGGCAGCTTCCAAGGCTTCCATTGCCAATTGGGACCGTCAATTGATCATTCAGGCCTACGTTCTGAAACATAAAGCTCCTCCCTTTAGGGTGAGAGCTCATTCTACCAGGGGTGTAGGACCCTCCTGGGCTTTTCGCCCCCCCAGATTTGTAAAGCTGCTACTTGGTCTTCAGTGCATAGGTTCACAAAGTTTGATATGGATGTTCGAGCAGCCGAGGATTCGGCTTTCGGCCGCAATGTACTGCGGGCTGCTGTATAAGATCTGATGGATATTGTTTGGCAGGGTGTCTCCCTCCCCTCAAGGCTATAAGGAAAAAAACAGGGAGGGGGAGGCGCTGACCTGAGTGTAGTATTAAAATTATGACTTTTATAGGATAAGATTAAAAACACATACAAGATGATAGAAGATGCATGCCCATCAAAGTAAAGTGCAGTCCTGGCATTCCACATGGCTCTGTGGGTCCCACTGCTGTTCCGGATAGCTGGAAAAGATTGAGCAGCTGGCTGGAATGGATCACAGTGTTTCTCCAGGAGCAAAGGAACCAAGCAACTCCACACAGGCCAGCATGGACCGTGGAACAGGAAGTGATGTCACCGGCGTCTAATTGGACCTAGGCAGGGCTGGAATCTTGTCAATCAGGGCTGCAGTGATGAAAGGCTGTGCGCTCGGAGATGACTGCTCCTTCCTTTGGCCTCTAGAATAATAGAAGGAGCAGTCAGCTCCGAGCGCGTAGCCTTTCATCACTGCAGCCCTGATTGACAAGATTCCAGCCCTGCCTAGGTCCAATTAGACGCCGGTGACATCACTTCCTGTTCCACGGTCCATGCAACACTGTGATCCATTCCAGCCAGCTGCTCAATCCTTTCAATCCTTTCCAGCTATCTAGAACAGCGGTGGGACCCACAGAGCCATGTGGAATGCCAGGACTGCACTTTACTTTGACGAGCGTGCATCTTCTATCATCTTGTAAGTGTTTTTAATCCTATCCTATTAAAGTTATCATTTTAATACTACACTCAGGTCTGCGCCTCCCCCTCCCTGTTTTTTCCTTACATGTCTTGCAGAGTTCTGGACACACTCTGAAGGATGGCTGCCTTCCTTTTTAACCCTTAATACCCCTTTCTATGGATACATCACCATCCAGCTATTACAGCCACAGACTATACCCCTAAGGATTACTCCATCTGGAGCGCCAGATAAACACTGACTATCCCCTCAAGGCTATTGTTCTGGGACGTCCCAGCAGGTAATGAATATTAGCCTGAAAATAGGATTTTTTTTTGTCAAACATACCTGTAAAATCCTTTTCTTTAAGTACATCAGAGATCCCTCCCCTCTTTTTTGAGGATCCAGTGCTTGCTACAAAACTGAAGTGCTTCAGGAAACATAGAGGATCTCACTGCCACTTTGTATGGTAGGGAGGAGGCCTTTCGGGAGACATGGCGACCATGGCAACATTACATCCACACCGAAGCATACCTCCGAGAGGTTGCACAGCCTGATTAATCCTTGAGGCTCGAGTTACTCCCTAGTCGGGGGGCACCGTCCCTCTCTTCCTTTCCCCCCCCCTTCACCGCTCTACCCCGCTACCTTTTTACCTTCCCTTCACCTTACCCCCATCCGGGGAGTCCTGTCCCCCGCCCTCCCTCTCTCCCCTTGTCATCCCTTCCCTAATTTGCTCCCAGTCAGATAATGTGAATATCCTATTTTACATCACCCGTCTGTTGTGTCAATGGCTGGGCTCAGCTGGTACTCGGGAGGTAACCCTCCCAGACAGCTGTGAATGTGTTTCTTACGGTATGGCCTCGGTAGCTATACTACTCGTAGTGGGTTATTAAGGTAGCAGTCTGGAAGCCTCCCCGGTAAAGCACATGGACAGCTTCGTCACACAGCTTCACCCTTACATGTATTCTACAGAGTGCATAACCGGGGGAATCGATATTTGACATTGCTGATATAACATCCAACCCTGTTACGCGTTTCTCTTTTTATTATAGTCACTGTCATCTGTTTTTGACTGTTAAACTGTATCATCTTGAAAAGAAATAAAGGAATTACAAAAGAAAACAGAAGTGCTTCCTGTGTGGGAGGGGTTATATAGGGGATCACTTCCTGTCTAAAGACCTTTGGTCTACCAGTGCCCATTCACCTGGAGATGGAGTATAACCCAGCAGGTAACGAATATTAGCCTGACTCTGTGTCCCATGATGTACTCAAAGAAAAGGATTTTACAGGTAAGTATGACGAAAAAATCCTATTTTTCTGCTAAGGGGACAGGACAACTTCACCGTATCAAAGGGAGTATGGACCGGGCCATGTACCGTCAAATCTTGGGTGAGAACCTCCTTCCCTCAGCTGGGCATTAAAAATGGGTCGTGGCTGGGTCTTCCAGCATGACAATGACCCAAAATACACAGCCAAGGCAACAAAGGAGTGTTTCAAGAAGAAGCACATTAAGGTCCTGGAGTGGCCTAGCCTTAAACTCATAGAAAATTTGTGGAGGGAGCTTAAAGGTTCAAGTTACCAAACGTCAGCCTCGAAAACCTTAATGATTTGGAGAGGATCTGCAAAGAGGAGTGGGACAAAATCCCTCCTGAGATGTGTGCAAACCTGGTGGGGCCAACTACAAGAAATGTCTGACCTCTGTGATTGCCAACAAGGTTTTTGCCACCAAGTACTAAGTCATGTTTTGGGAAGGGGGTCAAATACTTTTTTCACTCATTAAAATGAAAATCGATTTATAACTTTTTTGAAATGCGTTTTTTCTGGATATTTTTGTTGTTATTCTGTCTCTCACTGTGAAAATAATCCGACCATTAAAATTATAGACTGATCATTTCTTTGTCAGTGGACAAACGTATAAAATCATCAGAGGATCGAATACTTTTTTTTCCCCCACTGTAGGTACAACATGTTTGTTATTTTTAAACCTAAAAAAGGAGACTTTAATATCACTTAAAGCCCGAAAACGCTTTGGTCTTTGGTTTGTTTTCTCGAAATTTTAAAATAAACTAAATATTTTAAGAATTCGTAACAAATATTGGTACATTCCGGTTTCCCTGCACCTTCTGAATTGACTATAAAGGCTTACAGTAGAATCTGATAAAATCCCCGTAATGCCCGTGGTATATCAGTTTATTTTCTGTTAAAGGAACCAAAAGGTCATCTTTACGTAGAGCCGGAGGATAAGCTGATTTTGTTTTCCTCTCCTTCTATTGCCATAGGATATTAGACTCTGTATAAGCCTTACGTTGTGCTGGAAGGTTTCCTTAATAGAAATGGATTTCTTTTGACCCGAGATCCCCGACAAGTAATTGTTTTGAAATGGTCCTGTCCCATTTAATTATCTGCGCAGCAGTGAGCAAACCTGGTGGCTAAGAGTTGGACGGGAGGAATGATTCACAAATCTCAAGTGTCAGAAGTTGGTGTGTTAAACAACTTTGAACCAGTTGACCTCCCAGACGCTAATTTAGCTGCGGTGTCCGTATGTACGGTAATGAGGAATATTACAAGTAGAGGAGAACCGGTTGATTGGCTTGATTTGGAACCCCTCTTGGGTTTGGCTAATTCCTGGCCAGAAGATTGCTACGGAATGAAGGTTGTCGTTTTTTGGAAAATACTGAGGAATGGTTAACCACTTGTCTATTAGTGATGAGTGCCATTTATAAATGGCGGCTGGTGGAATAGGATTTTACCCTCCGGGATTTTCTGATTTTTGTCTCCGGAAGGTCATACCACCTTCATGACCAGGTCATTTTTTGCGCAGCACTCCACTACTTTAACTGGAAATTGTTTGGTCATGCAATGCGGTACACAGATACATTTTTTTTCACACAAATAGAGCTCTCCTTTGGTATTTGATCACCACTGGGCTTTATTTTTTTTTTTTTTGCGATATAAACTGAAAAAAATTATATATATTCTACTTTCTATTATAAAGCATATCTAATAAAATCAAATTTCGTCATAAATTTTCTGTTATAAAACATATCCAATAAAATCAAATTTAGTCATAAATTTTCTGTTTTAAAACATATCCAATAAAATCAAATTTCATCAGAAATTAATTTTTTTCCCCACACAAATAGAGCTTTCTTTTTGTGGTATTTGATCACCACTGGATTTTTTTATTTTTTATTTTTTGCAATATAAACAGAAAAAACAACAAATTTGAGAAAAAATATATATTTTCTAATTTCTATTATAAAACATATCCAATAAAATCAAATTTAGTCAGAAATCATTTTTTTTAGAATTTTTTTCACACAAATAGAGCTTTCTTTTGGTGGTATTTGATCACCACTGGATTTTTTTTTCTTTTGTGATATAAATGGAAAAAAATATAAATTTGAGAAAAGATATATATTTTCTGCTTTCCATTATAAAATATATCCAAAAAAAAATCAAGATTTGTCATGAATTTTCTGTTATAAAACATATCCAATAAAATCAAATTTCATCAGAAATCATTTTTTTTCACACAAATAGAGCTTTCTTTTGGTGGTATTTGATCACCACTGGGCTTTTTTCTTTAGATTTTTTTGCAATATAAATGGGAAAAAAGATAAATTTGAGAAAAAATATATTTTTTCTACTTTCCATTATAAAACATATCCAATAAAATCAAATTTAATCAGAAATCTTTTTTTTCACACAAATAGAGCTTTCTTTTGGTGGTATTTGATCACCACTGGGTTTTCTTATATTTTTTATTTTTTGCGATATGAATGGAAAAAAAAGACAAATTTGAGAAAAAATACATATTTTTTTCTCAAATTTTATCTTTTTTTTTTGTTTATATCGCAAAAAACACCCCCCAAAAAAACAGTGGTGATCAAATACCACCAAAAGAAAGCTCTATTTGTGTGAAAAAAAATTAAAAAAAAAAGATTTCTGGCGAAATTTGATTTTATTGGATATGTTTTATAATGGAAAGTAGAAAATATATATTTTTTCTCAAATTTGTCTTTTTTTCCGTTTTATGTTGTAAAAAATAAAAAAACCCAGTGGTGATCAAATACCACCAAAAAGAAAGCTCCATTTGTGTGCAAGGTCCAAAAAGACATGGATGAGCAAGTTTGGGGTGGAGGAACTTGACTGGCCTGCAAAGTCCTGACCTCAACCTGATAGAACACCTTTGGGATGAATTAGAGCAGAGACTGCGAGCCAGGCCTTGAGGTCAGGCCAGTCAAGTTCCTCCACCCCAAACTCGCTCATCCATGTCTTTATGGGTCTTGCTTTGTGCACTGGTCCAAATCATTTGGTGGAAGGGGGATTATGGTGTTGGGTTATTTTTTTAGGGGTTGTGCTTGGCCCCTTAGTTCCAGTGAAGGGAACTCGGCATGCCAAGACATTTTGGACAACTTCATGCTCTCAACTTTGTGGGAACAGTTTGGGGATGACCCCTTCCTGTTCTAACATGGCTGCGCACCAGTGCACAAAGCAAGGTCCATAAAGACATGGATGAGCGAGTCCTGACCTCAACCCGATAGAACACCTTTGGGATGAATTAGAGCGCAGACTGTGAGCCAGGCCATCCCATCCAACATCAGTGCCTGACCTCACAAATGCGCTTCTGGAAGAATGGTCAAACATTCCCATAGACAAGCTCCTAAACCTTGTGGACAGCCTTCCCAGAAGAGTTGAAGCTGTTATAACTGCAAAGGGTGGGCCAACTCAATTTTGAACCTAAGACTGGGATGCCAGTAAAGTTCACGTGCGTGTAAAGGCAGGAGTCCCAATACATTTAGTAATAATAGTGTATAATGTAGCCCCACTTGAAGGGTTATCCTCCCAACTCAGCCCACAGTTTTATCTGTGTTTGATGTCCCCGATCTGCGTCATTATATTGGATATACGGGGCTGGAGAAAAATGGGAAACATCTGCAGATAACGGGAAAGAGAAGGATTTGTATATTATTGTGTACGTTGCTGTTCATGTGTGTGTGTTGGCGGTGAAGGAAAGGGCTGGAGGGAAGATGAAGACGTGTGATATAAAGACGCGCGTTGATGTTTGAGAAGACGAGGGAATAGCGCTGTGGGGGGAAGGACGGGAGACGTGTGTGTGAGACAGATGCTGACAGAAGTGATAGCTGAAACGCGAGGAAGGGAGGAGAGGCTTGACGGGAAGACGGACGTGTGACTAGAAAGAGAAGAGGGACAGAAATGAATGCTGCAGGAGAGAGGAACCAAATGGAGGAGGACAGCAGAGAGCGAGGAGGAAAATGTGAACCTGTGCTAGGAATGGAAATGCATGACTATGTGAGCACTGAACATTGCAGATTGAGATTTTTTGACACATGGGTCTAGATAAAATTTAAAGATATATGGTGGTCCTTCTCCACCTTTTTACCCCAAAGGAACCGCTTGAAATAATTTTCAGGCCTCTGGGAACCTTTGATTAAAAAAAAAAATGATGATACCCAGAATCCTGGTATATGATCAGTAAGAATGAAATAAACGAATACTGGACAAAAGAATAAAGAATTGCGCAAACCCAATGTATCATTCGGTTAACATCTCCCTTCTTTAGCCAGCAAAACAATTTTCGGTAATATTCACAAAAATGTAAAATGAATAAAATAATAATAACGACCAAAAAGAAAACTAAGACATACCTCTTTTGGTGGTCAACATAATATTGACACTTTGGGCCCAATTTGGACATTTTCACTTAGAGGTGTACTCACTTTTGTTGCCAGCGGTTTAGACATTAATGGCTGTGTGTTGAGTTATATTGAGGGGACAGCAAATTTACACTGTTATACAAGCTGTACACTCACTACTTTACATTGTAGCAAAGTGTCATTTCTTCAGTGTTGTCACATGAAAAGATAGAATGAAATATTTACAAAAATGTGAGGGGTGTTCTTACTTTTGTGAGATACTGTGTGTGTGTGTGTGTGTGTAAATATACAGTGGGGACAGAAAGTATTCAGACCCCCTTAAATTTTTCACTCTGTGTTATATTGCAGCCATTTGCTAAAATCATTTAAGTTCATTTTTTTTCTCATTAATGTACACACAGCACCCCATACTGACAGAAAAACACAGAATTGTTGACATTTTTGCAGATTTATTAAAAAAGAAAAACTGAAATATCACATGGTTCTAAGTATTCAGACCCTTTGCTGTGACACTCATATATATAACTCAGGTGCTGTCCATTTCTTCTGATCATTCTTGAGATGGTCCTACACCTTCATTTGAGTCCAGCTGTGTTTAAATATACTGATTGGACTTGATTAGGAAAGCCACACACCTGTCTATATAAAAGACCTTACAGCTCACAGTGCATGTCAGAGCAAATGAGAATCATGAGATCAAAGGAACTGCCTGAAGAGCTCAGAGACAGAATTGTGGCAAGGCACAGATCTGGCCAAGGTTACAAAAAAAATTCTGCTGCACTTAAGGTTCCTAAGAGCACAGTGGCCTCCATAATCCTTAAATGGAAGACGTTTGGGGTGACCAGAACCCTTCCTAGAGCTGGCTGTCTGGCCAAACTGAGCTATCGGGAGAGAAGAGCCTTGGTGAGAGAGGTAAAGAAGAACCCAAAGATCACTGTGGCTGAGCTCCAGAGATGCAGTCGGGAGATGGGAGAAAGTTGTAGAAAGTCAACCATCACTGCAGCCCTCCACCAGTCGGGGCTTAATGGCAGAGTGGCCCAACGGAAGCCTCTCCTCAGTGCAAGACACATGAAAGCCCGCATGGAGTTTGCTAAAAAAAACACCTGAAGGACTCCAAGATGGTGAGAAATAAGATTCTCTGGTCTGATGAGACCAAGATATAACTTTTTGGCCTTAATTTTAAGCGTTATGTGTGGAGAAAACCAGGCACTGCTCATCACCTGTCCAATACAGTCCCAACAGTGAAGCATGGTGGTGGCAGCATCATGCCGTGGGGGTGTTTTTCAGCTGCAGGGACAGGACAACTGGTTGTAATCAAGGGAAAGATGAATGCGGCCAAGTACAGGGATATCCTGGATGAAAACCTTCTCCAGAGTGCTCAAGACCTCAGACTGGGCCGAAGGTTTACCTTCCAACAAGACAATGACCCTAAGCACACAGCTAAAATAACGAAGGAGTGGCTTCACAACAACTCCGTGACTGTTCTTGAATGGCCCAGCCAGAGCCCTGACTTAAACCCAATTGAGCATCTCTGGAGAGACCTAAAAATGGCCGTCCACCAACGTTTACCATCCAACCTGACAGAACTGGAGAGGATCTGCAAGGAGGAATGGCAGAGGATCCCCAAATCCAGGTGTGAAAAACTTGTTGCATCTTTCCCAAAAAGACTCATGGCTGTGTTAGATCAAAAGGGGCTTCTACTAAATACTGAGCAAAGGGTCTGAATACTTAGGACCATGTGATATTTCAGTTTTTCTTTTTTAATAAATCTGCAAAAATGTCAACAATTCTGTGTTTTTCTGTCAATATGGGGTGCTGTGTGTACATTAATGAGGAAAGAAATGAACTTAAATGATTTTAGCAAATGGCTGCAATATAACAAAGAGTGAAAAATTTAAGGGGGTCTGAATACTTTCCGTCCCCACTGTACATATACATATATACAATGGGCGTGACTGGGTGTATATAGTGTGTGTGTGTGTATATATATATATGTATATACATACAATGGCCGTGACTGGGTGTATATATAGTGTGTGTGTGTGTATGTATATATATATATATATATATATATATATATATATATATATATATATATATATATATATATATATATATATTTATATGTGTGTGGTGAAGCACATATAATTTAAACTGTAATATAACACACCTCAAGGCTGATGACACAGCTGTCATAGGAGATAAAGCTCAACTCTCATTGAAGCCATAGCAGCAGTTAGACACATTTTATATAGCAGACACGTTGCCTAATATTTGATCATTTTATTGATCTCTTTTAAAGTAAATTTAGACCCCAAACCATACACAAGGATTTAGGAAACAATTTCGTTTCTGTATCATAATCAATTTAAATTTTCTTATTAAACAATTCTTGCTTTCAACGTTTTCATCCTTTGTTCTTTGTCAGTGCTGCTGATCGCCTGCAGCTTCTTTGCAGCCTCATTCTGTCCAGCGGTGGCTCCGTGGCATTTCTCAGGACCGGTTTCCTGATGGTGACAACAATGGACCACGCCTGTGTATTTGTGTAGAAACTGCCACTTGTAGTTCCCATTAAACCCGGGTGACAACGCGGTAGCACAGTTGGGAGTGTTGTCACCCTCTAGCAGGACGTGCCTGAACATGGTCTTTCATGGCAGGATCTCCAAATATTATTTTTAATATATACAGTTAGGTCCATATATATCTGGACACAGGCACAATTTTCATGCTTTTGGCTCTGTACGCCACCAGAATAATATTACAATGAAACAAGCCAAATGAATTTGAAGTGCAGACTTTCAGATTTAATTTCAAGGGGTTGAACATAAACATCAAGTACAAATTTTAAGAACTGCAACCATTTTCATACCCAGGTCCCCCCCTCCCCCCCCCCCATTTTCAGTTTTCAGGGGCTCAAATGTAATTTGACAAATTAATATAATCATAAACAAAATGTTCATTCTTAATATTTTGTTGAGAATCCTTTACTGCCAATGACTGCCTGAAGTCTGGAACCCATGGACATCACCAAAGACTGGGTTTCTTCCTTTCTGATGCTTTGCCAGGCTCTAACTGCAGCTGTCTTCAGTTGTTCTTTGTTTGTGGGATTCGTTTTGCCTTCAGCAAGTGAAATGCTCAATTGGGTTGAGATCAGATGATTGACTCGGCCCTTGCAGAATATTCCACTTCTTTTCCTTCAAAAACTCCTGGGCTGCTTTTGCAGTGTGTTTTGGATCATTGTCCATCTATACTGTCCAATCAACTTTGCTGCATTTGGCTGGATCTGGGCTGACACTATATCTCTAAACACTGCAGACTTCATCCGGCTGCTTCTGTCTTCTGTCACATCATCAATAAACACCAATGACCCAGTGCCACTGGAAGACATGCACCATGTGACCACAGATGACGTTGTGTGCTTTGGATCATGAGCTGTTTCAAGCTTTCTCCACACTTTTTTCTTCTCGTCATTCTGGTACAGATTAATCTTAGTTTCATCTGTCCAAAGAATGCTTTTCCAGAACTGGTCGGGCTTTTTTAGATGTTTTTTTGCAAAGTCTAATCTGGCTTTTCTAGTCTTCAGGCTTATAAATGGTTTGTACCTTGTGGTGAACCCTCTGTATTTGCTCTTGGGAAATCTTCTCTTCATGGTAGACTTTGACAATGATACACCCACCTCCCGGAGAGTGTCCTTCACTTGTCTGGATGTTGTGAATGGGTTTTTTCCTTTACCATAGTGAGGATCCTGCGATCATCCACCACTGTTGTCTTCTGTCGATGTCCCAAACATAGTATCAAAACTGTCCGATCTGTCCGCCGCAATATCACAGTCCTGACAAAAATCGCAAATCGCCGCCATTACTAGTAAATAAATAAATGAAAATGCCATAAATCTATCCCCTATTTTGTAGGTGCTATAACTTTTGCGCAAACCAATCAATATACGCTTATTACTATTTTTTTTTAACCAAAAATATGTAGAAGAATACATATCGCCCTAAACTGAGGAAAAACATGTTTTGTTTCCTGTTTTTTTATTACCGTTGGGCAAAAAAGTATTTAGTCAGCCGCCAATTGTGCAAGTTCTCCCACTTAAAACGATGAGAGAGGTCTGTAATTTTTATCATAGGTATACCTCAACTATGAGAGACAAAATGTGAAAACAAATCCAGACAATCACATTGTCTGATTTTTGAAAGAATTTATTTGCAAATTATGGTGGAAAATAAGTATTTTGCCAATATCAAAAGTTCATCTCAATACTTTGTTATATATCCTTTGTTGGCAATGAGAGAGGTCAAACATTTTCTGTAAGTCTTCACAAGGTTGCCACACACTGTTGCTGGTATGTTGGCCCATTCCACCATGCAGATCTCCTCTAGAGCAGTGATGTTTTGGGGCTGTCGCTGGGCAACACGGACTTTCAACTCCCTCCAAAGGTTTTCTATGGGGTTGAGATCTGGAGACTGGCTAGGCCACTGCAGGACCTTGAAATGCTTCTTACGAAGCCACTCCTTTATTGCCCGGGCGGGGTGTTTGGGATCATTGTCATGCTGAAAGACCCAGCCACGTTTCATCTTCAATGCCCTTGCTGATGGGAGGAGGTTTGCACTGAAACTCTCACGATACATTCATTCTTTCATGTACACGGATCAGTTGTCCTGTTCCCTTTTCAGAGAAACAGCCCCAAAGCATGATGTTGCCACCCCCATGCTTCACAGTAGGTATAGTGTTCTTTGCTTGCAACTCAGCATTCTCTCTCCTTCAAACACGACGAGTTGTGTTTCTACCAAACAGTTCTACTTTGGTTTCATCTGACCATATGACATTCTCCCAATCCTCTTCTGGATCATCCAAATGCTCTCTAGCAAACTTCAGATGGGCCCGGACATGTACTGGCTTAAGCAGGGGGACACATCTGGCACGACAGGATCTGAGTCCCTGGCGGAGTAGTGTGTTACTGATGGTAGCCTTTGTTACGTTGGTCCCAGCTCTCTGCAGGTCATTCACTAGGTCCCCCTGTGTGGTTCTGGGATTTTTGCTCACCGTTCTTGTGATCATTTTTACCCCACGGGGTGAGATCTTGCGTGGAGCCCCAGATCGAGGGAGATTATCAGTGGTCTTGTATGTCTTCCATTTTCTAATTATTGCTCCCACAGTTGATTTCTTCACACAAGCTGCTTGCCTATTGCAGATTCAGTCTTCCCGGCCTGGTGCAGGTCTACAATTTTGTTTCTGGTGTCCTTCGACAGCTCTTTGGTCTTCACCATAGTGGAGTTTGGAGTGTGACTGTTTGAGGTTGTGGACAGGTGTCTTTTATACTGATAACAAGTTCAAACAGGTGCCATTAATACAGGTAATGAGTGGAGAACAGAGGAGCCTCTTAAAGAAGAAGATACAGGTCTGTGAGAGCCAGAAATCTTGCTTGTTTGTAGGTGACCAAATACTTATTTTCCACCATAATTTGCAAATAAATTCTTTCAAAAATCAGACAATGTGATTGTCTGGATTTGTTTCCACATTTTGTCTCTCATAGTTGAGGTATACCTGTGATGACAATTACAGGCCTCTCATCTTTTTAAGTGGGAGAACTTTCACAATTGGTGGCTGACTAAATACTTTTTTGCCCCACTGTATATACACTCCTGTGACCAAACATTCACTAGAACACTATACACAATTTTTATTTTTATTTATATAGGATTATAGGGTGAGAACCCCTTTAACCACATGGTTTCATATTCCCACAGCGATTTATCACATTGCCTGGTGTAGTAACAGCACTTTTACCTGAGAAGTGTGACTCACCAGGAGGTTCACCCTTCAGGTGATGGGCAGCGCCACCCACCCTTCATATATATATATATATATAGGCACCAGCCCAGCCTACACCTAAGCGTGGAAATATACCAATTTATACAGGTTTTCTTCTAAGATTGTCCTGTATTTGGCTCTATCCATCTTCCCATCACCTCTGACCAGCTTCCCTGTCCCTGCTGAAGAAAAGCATCCCCACCACATGATGCTGCCACCACCATGTTTCACAGTGGGGATGGTGTGTTCAGAGTGAAGTGCAGTGTTAGTTTTTCACCACACATAGCATTTTGCTTTTAGACCAAAAAGTTCAATTTTGGTCTCATCTGACCAGAGCACCTTCTTCCACATGTTTGCTGTGTCCTCCACATGGCTTCTCACAAACTGCAAACAGGACTTCTTATGACTTTCTTTCAACAATGTCTTTCTTCTTGCCACTCTTCCATAAAGGTCAGATTTGTGGAGAACACGACTAATAGTTGTCCTGTGGACAGATTCTCCCACCTGAGCTGTGGATCTCTGCAGCTCCTCCAGAGTTACCATGGACCTCTTCGCTCTTCTCTGATGAATGCTCTCCTTGCCCGGCCTGTCAGTTTAGGTGGGCGGCCATGTCTTGGTAGGTTTGCAGTTGTGCCATACTCTTTCCAATTTCGGATGATGGATTGAACAGAGCTCCGTGAGATGTTCAAAGCTTGGGATAATTTTTTAAAACCTAACCCTGCTTTACACTTCTTCACAACTTTATCCCTGACCTGTCTGGTGTGTTCCTTGGCCTTCATAATGCTGTTTGTTCACTAAGGTCCTCTAACAAACCTCTGAGGGCTTCACAGAACAGCTGAATTTATACTGAGATTAAATTACACACAGATGGACTCTGTTTACTAATTGGGTGACTTCTGAAAGCAATTGGTTCCACTAGATTTTAGTTAGGGGTATCAGAGTAAAGGGGGCTGAATACAAATGCCCCCCACACTTTTCACATATTTATTTGTAAAACATTTTGAAAACAGTTGATAATTTTCCTTCTACTTCACAATTATGTGCCACTTTGTGTTGGTCTATCACATAAAATCCGAATAAAATATATTTAGATTTTTGGTTGTAACATGACAAAATGTGGAAAATGTCAAGGGGTATGAATACTTTTTCAAGGCACTGTATATGGACCTAACTGTACACTTCAGCCCCGGGAACATTTTACCCCCTTAATGACCAGAGCATTTTTTGCGATTCGGCACTGCGTCGCTTTAACTGACAATTGCGCGGTCGTGCGACGTTGTACCCAACCAAGTTTGACATCCTTTTTTTCCCACAAATAGAGCGTTCTTTTGGTGGTATTTGATCACCTCTGCGGTTTTTATTTTTTGCGCTATAAAGAGCGACACTTGGAAAAAAAAAGCCAAATTTTTTACTTTTTGCTATAATTAATATCGCCAAAAAATATATAAAAAAACACATTTCTTTCGCAGTTTAGGCCGATATGTTTTCTTCTACATATTTTTGGTAAAAAAAATCTCAATAAGTGTATATTGATTGGTTTGCGCAAACCTTATATAGCGTCTACAAAATAGGAAATAGATTTATGGCATTTGTATTTATTTTATTTTTTTTATTAGTAATGGCGGTGATCTGCAATTTTTTTTATTTTTATTATGACTGCGACATTGCGGCGGACAGATCGGACACTACTTTGGGACCATTGTCATTTATACAGCGATCAGAGCTAAAAATAGCCACTGATTACTGTATAAATGTCACTGGCAGGGATAGGGTTAAACACTAGGGGGCGATCAAGGGGTTAAATGTGTTCCCTCAGTGTGTGTTCTAACTGTGGGGGGGGGGGGGGGGGGGGATGGGCTACCTAGGACATTACAGAGATCACTGCTCCCGATGACAGGGAGAGGTGATCTCTGTCATGTTGCTAGGCAGAACAGGGAAATGCCTTGTTTACATAGGCATCTCCCCGTTCTGCCTCTCCTCGTCGCAATCGCAGGCCACCGGCGGACATCGAGTCTGCCTATTTTATTTTAATAAATGTTTGTATTTTTTTTTTTGTTTGTTTTATTAACTTTTTTTGTCTGAATTAATTGTGTGAATGTGAAATTTAACATCACCTGCATAGCCCTCGACTTACCTCGCTTGTTGAGTCAAATGTTGTAGTTTAAAATAATAAATGTTTTTTACGTAACTAATTTTTTTTATTTAATTTTACTTAATTTATAAATTAAATTTTTTTTTTTAAGTAAAATTAAATAAAAAAAATAATAATTTTTAATTTATAAATTATTGAATTTTACTTAAAAATTATAATTTTTTTTTATTTAATTTTACTTAATTTATAAATGTAGGGTGGGTTCTAGCTGTCAGTTTCTGCTCCTCATTATATTTTAATATTTATTGTATTTTTTAACCCCAAAATAATGTGAGCCTAGTTTAGAAATTAAGGACTTTTTTATTTATTTATTTATTTTTTAATAACAAACTTTCATCTTCGCTCTGTAAAATATTCTTCGACTTTATTTCAATGACAATGACAAGCGCTAAAGATGCTGATTCTTACTTCCCATCCGGCAGATATCTTTTTTTTTTTTTTTCTGATGTGCGACGTTTTTTATTTTTGAAAGACGGTTTATTTATATTTTAAGAATAAGCTCAATTTGGAATTCAGTACAGCAGTGAAATACGCACTAATGGATATGACGGCGTTCAGCTGTCTAATGTGCTCGGCATGAACGCTTATTCAAAATTAAAGAATCTTGTCAGCTTCGTACAGTCAATTAAAGTGAACCTGTGCGGGGCAAACAACGGGTTCATTTTTAACCACTTGCTGCCCGGGGCAATTTTTAAAATTGTACACACGCACTAAAAACATTTTTTTTTTGTTTTTGTTTTTTTTAATTCACATAGTTTTTTTTTATATTGAACAAATGTTTCTGTTCCATGTAAAGAGAAAAAAAATAACATAATACATGATGCATATAATCAATATCACGTGCCCTCCTCCCACTACCCCCAGAACACATATCAATATTTTCACCAAGCAAAAAAAGAGAAATATATATATATAAAACTATTCTCTAAAAATCCCAAATCCAAATTTTATATTTATTTTATTTATGTGTTTTTATATATATATATATATATATATATATATATATATATATATAAAAAATATATATAAAATATATATATATATATATATATATATATATATATATATATATATATATATATATATATATATATAAAATATACAGTGAGGGTAAAAAAGTATGTGATCCCCCTGCTGATTTTTTTACATTTGCCCCACTGACAAAGAAATGATCAGTTTATAATTTTAATGGTCGGTTTCTTTTACCAGTGAGAGACAGAATAACAACAAAAATATCCAGAAAAACGCATTTCAAAAAAGTTATAAATTGATTTGCATTTTAATGGGTGAAAAAAGTATTTGACCCCTTCACAAAACATGACTCAGTACTTTGGTGGCAAAACCCTTGTTGGCAATCGCAGAGGTCAGACGTTTCTTGTAGTTGGCCACCACAAGGTCAGGTGGGATTTTGTCCCGATCCTCTTTGCAGATCCTCTCCAAGTCATTAAGGTTTCCAGGCTGACGTTTGGTAGCTCGAACCTTCAGCTTCCCCCACGTAGTTTCTATGGGATTAAGGTCTGGAGTCTGGCTAGGCCACTCCAGGACCTTAATGTGCTTCTTCTTGAGCCACTCCTTTGTTGCCTGGGCTGTGTGTTTTGGGTCATTGTCATGCTGGAAGACCCATCCATGACCCATTTTCAATGCCCTGGCTAAGGGAAGGAGGTTCTCACCCAAGATTTGATGATACATGGGCCCCGTCCATCGTCCTTTTCATGTGGTGAAGTTGTCTTGTCCCCTTAGCAGAAAAACACCCCCAAAGCATAATGTTTCCACCTCCATGTTTGACATGGGGATGGTGTTCCTGGGGTCATAGGCAGCATTCCTCCTCCTCCTCCAAACACAGCGAATTGAGTTGATCCCAAAGAGTTTGATTTTGCTCTCATCTGACCACAACACTTTCACCCAGTTCTCCTCTGAATCATTCAGATGTTCATTAGTAATCTTCAGACGGTCCTGTACATGTGTTTTCTTGATCAGGGGGACCTTGCGGGTGCTGCAGGATTTCAGTCCTTCGCGGCGTAGTGTATTACCAATTGTTTTCTTGGTGACTATGGTCCCAACTGCCTTGAGATCATTGACAAGATTCTCCCGTGTAGTTCTGGGCTGATTCCTCACCGTTCTCATGATCATTGAAACTCCACGAGGTGAGATCTTCCATGGAGCCCCAGACTGAGGGAGATTGACCCTTATTTTGTGTTTCTTCCATTTGTGAATAATCGCACCAACTGTTGTCACCATCTCACCAACCTGCTTGGCGATGGTCTTGTAGCCCATTCCAGCCTTGTGTAGGTCTACAATCTTGTCCCTGACATCCTTGGACAGCTCTTTGGTCTTTGGCCATGGTGGAGAGATTGGAATCTGATGGATTGCTTCTGTGGACAGGTGTCTTTTATACATGTAACAAGCTGAGATTAGGAGCACTCCCTTAAGTGCTCCTAATCTCAGCTTGTTACCTGTATAGAAGACACCTGGGAGCCAGAAATCTTGCTGATTGATAGGGGATCAAATACTTATTTCACTCATTAAAATGCAAATCAATTGATACCTTTTTTGAAATGCGTTTTTCTGGATATTTTTGTTGTTATTCTGTCTCTCACTGATAAAATAAACCGACCATTAAAATGATAGACGGATCATTTCTTTGTCAGTGGGCAAATGTACAAAATCAGCAGGGGGTCAAATACTTATTTCTCTCACTGTAACATTTGCTGACCAGAAAGAAAATAATACATTAAAAATAAAAGTAAATGAAATAAACTACTGACCAGGAAGCGCATATATACTGTAAGTAAAAAAATAAATTAAAAGTAAAAATAAAAGTATATAAAATAAAAGTTAAAACAATAATAATAAAAAATGATTCCAAACAAATGAAAAAAAATACTGACGAGGAAGCGCATATATACTGTAAGTAAAATAATAAATTAAAAGTATATAAAATAAAGGTTAAAAGAATAATAATAAAAAATCATTCTAAACAAATGAAATAAAATACTGACCAGGAAGCGCATATATATACTGTAAGTAAAGTAATAAATTAAAAGTAAAAATAAAAGTATATAAAATAAAAGTTAAAACAATAATAATAAAAAATGATTCAAATCTAAAGAAAAAAAATACTGACCAGGAAGTGCATATATACTGTAAGTAAAATAATAAGTTAAAAGTAAAAAAAAAGGAAATAAAATAAAAGTTAAAACAATAATAAAAAATGATTCGAAACAAATGAAATAAAATACTGACCAGGAAGCGCATACATATGCTGTAAGTAAAATGATAAATTAAAAGTAAAAATAAAAGTATATAAAATAAAAGTTAAAACAATAATAATAAAAAATTATTCTAAACAAATGAGATAAAATACTGACTAGGAAGTGCATATATATACTGTAAGTAAAATGATAAATTAAAAGTAAAAATAAAAGTATATAAAATAAAAGTTAAAACAATAATAATAAAAAATAATTCGAAACAAATGAAATAAAATACTGACCAGGAAGCGCATGTATATATATATACTGTAAGTAAAATAATAAATTAAAAGTAAAAATAAAAGTATACAAAATAAAAGTTAAAACAATAATAATAAAAAATCATTTGAAACAAATGAAATAAAATACTGACCAGGAAGCGCATAAGCATATATATATATATATATATATATATATATATATATATATATATATATATATATACTGTAAGTAAAATAATAAATTAAAAGTATAATATAAAAGTTAAAACAATTATAATAAAAAATAATTCGAAACAAATGAAATAAAATACTGACCAGGAAGCGCATATATATATACTGTAAGTAAAATAATAAATTAAAAGTAAAAATAAAAGTATATAAAATAAAAGTTAAAACAATAATAATAAAATATTATTCGAAACAAAAATGTGCCAGATCTGTAAGGCTGAGTGCTTGAATCACATTAAACACAACATGTTTTGGCGTATCGGTCTCGTCTTTTCAAGGGCGATTTTCTCATTTTGTAGAGTGGACTCAATTTGCCGTTTATAAGTGGAAAAATGTATAAACTGCCACCAACGCTGTAATCCCCGTAATCCGGGATTAAGAGGAGATCCAGAAAATCCCCCCGCTGTGTACACTCTCCATCCGAGGAGCAGGAAGCCGATACAAAAACAAACTCTTCAGGTGACAACGGGGAGCTCTGTATAGATGTACAATACAAGATATTGCCCCTCCATGTACAGCGCATAGAAAGGACCTGGCAGTGCCGGGATAATCAGTCTGCCCGACTCTCATGGTAGCCGGTGGTGGGGTCCGGAGTAATCTGTATTAGAGAAAAGATAAATGTAGGGAATACATTCTAGAGCCAGGACTTTTTTTTTTTTCTCAGGGCAGTGCAACAATCCCCCCCCAATGTCCGCTCTCATCCATCGTTTTGCTCTGGCGCTCTCTAGAGGCGGTGTCATGTAATACCCCTTGCAGCTCGCAGGTGTCATGCTAGAGATTCCATCTGCAGCTCTTCATCAATCTCATTGTAGTGCTGTGATGTGAATAGCTCTGGGCTGGAAGGAGGTGTGCCGAGTCACTGCTGAGAGGGGGGGGGGAAGCAGGGGTCCTGAGCTGCTGAGTTAGGCCCCTTTCACACTTATACGACTTGTCCCACGATTTTGTACTGCAAAATCGTATGACAAGTCATTCTCCATGATTTTCAATGACTACCATTCATATTGGCACGACTTTAAGTCGTGCCGACTTGAAAGTAGTCCCTGCACTACTTTGGTCCAACTTCTATGCGAGTTGTACTCCATAGACCTCAATGTTAAACCCTGAAGTAGCATGCAAGTCGTGCCTGAATAATATAGACACGACTTCAGTACGACTTTGTAAGCACAAGCCTGGCTCGCTGATCGGGAAAGGAAAACTTTTTTTTCCTTTCGCGATGAGCGACAGGCAGTGCTGACAGCTGTCTGGTATGAATCCTAAGGGGGAACGCCGCGCCAAGTTTTAAATGAAAAAAACGGCGTGGGTTCCCCCCAAGGGCATACCAGGCCCTTAGGTCTGGTATGGATCTAAGGCCCCTTTCACACTTATACGACTTGTCTCACGATTTTGTACTGCAAAATCGTATGACAAGTCATTCTCCATGATTTTCAATGAGTACCATTCATATTGGCACGACTTTAAGTCGTGCCGACTTCAAAGTAGTCCCTGCACTACTTTGGTCCAACTTCCATACGATTTGTACTCCATAGACCTCAATGTTAAACCCTCAAGTAGCATGCAAATCGTACCTGAATAATATAGACACGATTTCAGCACTACTTTGTAAGCACAAGCTGAGAATGGTTAATGCAAAAGTTGTGGCAAAGTCGTACAAAGTAGTACTGCTCCCAAATCGCGGTAAAATCGCGGCAAAATCGCGGTCACGAAATCGTGTTAAAATCGTGCAACTTTGAAGTCGTACAAGTGTGAAAGGAGCCTAAGGGGAACGCCCTACGCCGAAAAATCGGCGTGGGGTCCCCCCCAAAATCCATACCAGACCCTTATCTGAGCACGCAGCCCGGCCGGTCAGGAATGGGGGTGGGGACGAGCGTGCGCCCCCCCTCCTGGACTGTACCAGGCCACATGCCCTTAACATGGGGGGGTGAGTGCTTTGGGGCATGGGGGCGACCCTGCGGGGCCCCCCCACCCCAAAGCACCTTGTCCCCATGTTGATGAGGACAAGGGCCTCTTCCCAACAACCAACGGCCAATCACCGGGTGATGACCACGCCCCCTTATGACGGCACAGTCCCAGCATGCCCCGGGACAGTGACCTCATAAGGGGGCGGGGTCACCGCCCTATATAAGTCCATTGCGGAGCGTTCAGAGACCATTCCAGCTGGAGAGAGCGTCGTGTCAACATCTCTGGAAGAGAAGAAGAAGGCAGAAGGCAGAAGTCCGGGCCACCGCTAGCAATTGAGCTGCAGAAGATAGCGGTGGAGCCGGCAGAAGATGCGGACACCGGAAGAAGACGCCGGAGAGACCCCCGAAGTCGGAAGAGGACCCCCGAAGTCGGAAGAGGACCCCCGAAGTCGGAAGAGGACCCCCGAAGTCGGAAGAAGACCCCCGAAGTCGGAAGAAGACCCCGGAGCTGCCTAATAAATTACTTTAAAAACCTGTGTACTGTGTTTTTTATTGACACTTTTTTGCCTAGGTGAATGGGTAGGGGTACCATGTACCCCATACTCATTCACATAGGGTGGGGGGCCGAGATCTGGGGGCCCCCTTATTAACGGGGGCTCCCGGATTCCGATAAGCCCCCCGCCCGCAGACTCCGACAACCAACGGCCAGGGTTGTCGGGAAGAGGCCATTGTCCTCATCAACATGGGGACAAGGTGCTTTGGGGTGGGGGGGCCGCAGGGCGCCCCCCCATGCCCCAAAGCACCCACCCCCCATGTTAAGGGCATGCGGCCTGGTACGGTCCAGGAGGGGGGGGGCGCTTGCTCGTCCCCACCCCCATTCCTGACCGGCCGGGCTGCGTGCTCGGATAAGGGTCTGGTATGGATTTTGGGGGGACCCCCACGCCGATTTTTTGGCGTAGGGGGTTCCCCTTACAATCCATACCAGACCTAAGGGCCTGGTATGCCCCTGGGGAGGAACCCACGCCAGTTTTTTTATTTAAAACTTGGCGTGGAGTTCCCCCTTATGATTCATACCAACTACTGTTAATGCCAAAAATGTGGCAAAGTCGTACAAAGTAGTACTGCTCCCAAATCGCGGTAAAATTGCGGCCGCAAAATCGCGGTAAAATCACGCAACTTTGAAGTCTTATAAGTGTGAAAGGGGCCTTAATGCTGGCAGAATGAGCTGAGCAGAAAAGTCACTGCTGGGAGGGGGTAGCAGAGTGTGATGAGTTATCAGTATAGATATCCAGAATGGGATTTTTCTCCATTGAGATCTGATGTGTTTTCAAAAGTGTTCCTTTTATTTTTTTGAGCAGTGTATAAACAAAAAGAAACAATTTTTCAGTTTCAGCGGCTGAGCAATGTTGTTGATAAACATTGGCTGCTTTTTTATTTATTTATTGATTTATTTTTTATTTTTAAATTTTCTTTTTACATTTCAGCTGTCAGTGGGGGAATCCCAGTGACAGATGAAAGAACCGAGCCTGAAAGTATCGGTTTCAGGTATTGGTGCATTTGCATGAGTAGCAGAACTTGCGCACATTATCGGTGCTACCCTACTTGTTTTTTATTTATTTTTATTTTTTTTTACATGCTCTCACCAGTCAGTGTCCCTGATAAATGCCACACCAGTCATATGATGACGCTGTACTGCACTGGTGAAAGTATGTTAAAAAAAAATAATAATTGCGGAAATTTTTCTTTTTCTTTAACCACTTAAGGACCCGGAAGATTTGCCCTCTCAATGACCAGGTAGTTTTTTGCAATATGGCACTGCGTCTGTTCAACTGACAATTGCGCGGTCGTGCGACACTGTAACCCAAATAAAATTGACATCTTTTTTTCCCCCATAAATAGAGCTTTCTTTTTGTGGTATTTGATCGCCTCTGCAGTTTTTATTTTTTGCGCTATAAACAAAAAAAAGAGCGACAATTTTGAAAAAAAAAATTATTATTTTTTACTTTTTGCTATTATAAATATCCCAAAAATGTAAAAAAAAAACAAATTTCTTCCACAGTTTAGGCCGATATGTATTCTTCTACATATTTTTGGTAAAAAAAAAATCGCAATAAGCGTATATTGATTGGTTTGCGCAAAAGTTATAGCGTCTACAAAATAGGGGATAGATTTATGGCATTTTTATTATTATTATTATTATTTATTTATTTATTTTTACTAGTAATGGCGGTGATCGGCAATTTTTAGCGGGGCTACGACATTACGGTAGACACTTTTGACACTTTTTTGGGAACGGTGACATTTATACAGCGATCAGTACTATAAAAATGCACTGATTACTGTATAAATATCACTGGCAGAGAAGGGGTTAACACTAGGGGGGCGATCAAGGGGTTAAATGTGTTCCCTGGGAGGTATTTCTAACTGTGGGGTGAGGGGATTGATTGGGAGTGGAGAGAAATCGCTGTTTCTGATCACTAGGAACAGACGATCTCTCTCTACTCCCCTGTCAGAACGGGGATCTGCCTGTTTACATTGACAGATCCCCGTTCTGGCTCTCTGTGGAGCGATCGCGACACACATCGTCTCCCCCGATGTGCCGTGGGCCCGCTATAGCTGTTAAAGGGGCCGCCGTACACCTACAGCGATTCGCAGGAACGAGACGTCCTGCAAACGGTCAGTTCTTAATTTTCCATAAAATTGTGACAAAAAATTACAACTTCAACAAACTCGCCATGCCTCCTACTAAATACCTTGGACTGTCTACTCACCAAAAGGGGTCATTTGAGGGGTATTTTTACTGTCCTGCCGTTTTAGGGGCTCGATAAATGATATAGTCCGTCAGTACGTCAGGATTGATCGATCTTCAGATATCTATCCCATAGTTTGTGGACTCTCTAACTTTCCTACAGACTAAATAATAATCACTGATTTGGGGGTTTTTCACCCCCAAAAATTCAGCAGAATACATTTTGGCCTAAACTTATGAAGAAAGATTATTTATTTTCAAAATGTTGTAACCGAAACAAAGAAAAATGTGGGGGTTTTTTTTCAAAATTTTCTTTTTTTTTGTTTATTTAGCAAAAAATAAAACCCAGTGGTGATTAAAAACCACCAAAAAGGAAGCTCTATTTGTGTGAGAAAAATGATAAAAATGTGATATGGGTACAGTGTTGGATGACCGCGCAATTGTCATTCAAAGTGTGACAGCGCTGAAAGCTGAAAATTGGCCTGGGCAGTGACCTGCCCATTTTATAGATAGGCAACTCCTATCCTCATATTGATTAGTGGTTCCAAATTAATAATAACTACTGCAGTAGGGAACAGACACAAAAGATGCACTCCACATCTTCCCAGATAACGGTTTTGCTTTATTATGACGCAATTGAAGGTTTTTTATACACATGATTACGTAGGTATCACATTAATATTACAATTGTACCTTTATGGTAACAAGGGACGTAACATAAGCAGGCTAATTCTAATCAGGACTCGAAAGAATGCAAACATGTACTGAAAACATTATTAGTGTATTATAACTGTACCTTTATGGTAACAAGGGGGCGTAACATAGGCAGGCTAATTCTTATCAGGACTCGAAAGAATGTAAACCTGTAATGAAAACATTATTAGTGTATTATAACTGTACCTTTATGGTAACAAGGGGCGTAACATAGGCAGGCTAATTCTAATCAGGACTCAAAAGAATGCAAACATGTACTGAAAACATTATTAGTGTATTATAACTGTACCTTTATGGTAACAAGGGGCGTAACATAGGCAGGCTAATTCTTATCAGGACTCGAAAGAATGTAAACCTGTAATGAAAACATTATTAGTGTATTATAACTGTACCTTTATGGTAACAAGGGGCGTAACATAGGCAGGCTAATTCTAATCAGGACTCGAAAGAATGGAAACATGTACTGAAAACATTATTGGTGCCGTGTGCACAGTGAGGGCAGTGTGCAATACATATAATATAGAATACAATTATATACAGAACTTACAAATTTCCTTTACAGCAGGAATGGGGTGAAAGTGTCCGGTATTGAAGGGGTTAAAGAAAATAAAATGTATCCTTTTAGTATCGTTTTAAGATCATTTAACTTGAGTTTCAAAAGCAGAGAGATTATTCCCACGTCATATTTTGCAATAGCGATTCCTATAAGTGCATCCAGAGCGGTGACAATGCGTCTTTGTGTGGGTATACAGGGCCTGTACAGTGCTCAGGGATTGAACTTTTTTGAACTTTATTTGGATTCCTTCTCGGAAACAATCGCTCTCTCAATAAAGCGATGTCCTATCTATGGACAGTATACAGCAATGGGTTCAATTGTTACCATGTGACATGCTGCCAGCTTCATGGCCTGAGCGGGATATCTTTGCAACTTTTCTGATGTAAATGTATTCTGTTCTATGGGGGGGAATATTTTGGGTCCCTTTTTGTCTTTCCATGGACGTCTAAGGCTCTGTTCACACACACTATATTACCAAAAGTATTGGGACACCTGCCTTTACACGCATATGAACTTTAATGGCATCCCAGTCTTGGTCTGTGGGGTTCAATATTGAGTTGGCCCACCCTTTGCAGCTATAACAGCTTCAACTCTTCTGGGAAGGCTGTCCACAAGGTTTAGGAGTGTGTCTATGGGAATGTTTGACCATTCTTCCAGAAGAGCATTTGTGAGGTCAGGCACTGATGTTGGATGAGAAGGCCTGGCTCACAGTCTCCACTCAAATTCATCCCAAAGGTGTTCTATCGGGTTGAGGTCAGGACTCTGTGCAGGCCAGTCAAGTTCCTCCACCCCAAACTCGCTCATCCATGTCTTTATGGACCTTGCTTTTAACGCATACTGTTAGACAGGTTTACTTGGTTGTCTGCGGGCTGTTCGGTAAGTTAAGCTTGGTTTTTTTCCTTGGATTTATCCTTGGCCTTGTTTATAACTGTTGTTAGCCTTCCAATGCTTCTTACCGTGATAGCCAGCTATAGATGGGGGCGAGTGGCGTACCCTTTTTGTATCGACCTTGCTTTGTGCACTGGTCCAAATCATTTGGTGGAGGAGGGGATTATGGTGTTGGGTTGTTTTTCAGGGGTTGGGCTTGGCCCCTTAGTTCCAGTGAAGGGAACTCTTAGGGCTAGTTTACACTTGCCTCAAAACTTGGCTTCGGACGCGCTTTGTTAAAGCTCTGTGAACGCTAGTCCGATCTCCTGTCACTGAATAAAATGGTTAGCTTACAGTCCTGTTTACACCTTGCTTTTGCTTGGTGCTTCGATGAGGCTTTGGTGGAGCTTCCATAAGCCTTTGGTTGGGCTTTGGTGGAGCTTCGATGAGGCTTCAGTGGAGCTTCAAGCGAGCTTTGCCATAGACCCCAAGGAGGCTTTGAAGACGCTTTGAAGCGCAACTAAAGCGACATGGGGTATAATTTTTGAAGCAAAGCAAAAGCAGGTGTAAACAGGACTGTAAGCTTACCATTTTAGTTAGTGACGGGGCTTTGACTGGCGTTCAGAGAGCTTTAACAAAGCCTGTCCTAAACCTTGTTTTTGAAGCAATTGTAAACTAGTCGTTCGTGTGTTTTGAAGCCGAAGCAAAATGTAAATGAGCCCTTAAGGCAGGTGTCTCAAACTCAAATTGCCTGAGGGCCACATGACAAGTTTTCATATCCCATGGGGGCCGCATGCAAACTTTCAAAACTATACCAGCAATAATATACTATACCCAGCACTGGTGTCAGCAAGCGCATTATTAACCCCCAACACTGATGTCAGCAAACGCATTATTAACTCCCAGCACTGGTGTCAGCAAACGCATTATTAACCCAGCACTGATGTCAGCAAACGCATTATTAACTCCCAGCACTGATGTCAGCAAACGCATTATTAACTCCCAGCACTGATGTCAGCAAACGCATTAGTAACCCCCAACACTGATGTCAGAAAACGCATTAGTAACCCCCAACACTGATGTCAGCAAACGCATTATTAACCCCCAACACTGATGTCAGCAAACGCATTATTAACTCCCAACACTGATGTCAGCAAACGCATTATTAACCCCCAACACTGATGTCAGCAAACGCATTATTAACTCCCAGCACTGATGTCAGCAAACGCATTAGTAACCCCCAACACTGATGTCAGAAAACGCATTATTAACCCCCAGCACTGATGTCAGCAAACGCATTATTAACCCCCAACACTGATGTCAGCAAACGCATTATTAACCCCCAACACTGATGTCAGCAAATGCATTATTAACCCCCAGCAATGGTGTCAGCAAACACATTATTAACCCCCAACACTGATGTCAGCAAACGCATTATTAACCCCAACACTGATGTCAGCAAACACATTAACCCCCGAAACTGATGTCAGCAAATGCATTAATAACCCCCAGCAATGGTGTCAGCAAACGCATTATTAACCCCCAGCACTGATGTCAGCAAATGCATTATTAACCCCCAACACTGATGTCAGCAAATGCATTATTAACCCCCAACACTGATGTCAGCAAATGCATTATTAACCCCCAACACTGATGTCAGCAAACGCATTATTAACCCCCAACACTGATGTCAGCAAACGCATTATTAACCCCCACACTGCACAAATCCCTCCACACTCCAAAAAAAAAACAAACCCACACTGCACACATTTCTACCCCAGTTACCCCACTAAGGACTTTGCCTCAGTGTGATGGCTCACTCACCTCTCCTGGCAGTCAGGACCATCCGCCTCCCGAGTCCTCTCCTCCTGGCTTCCACACATGGCTAGTGACAGGGGACCCAGAGAACACAATCTCCCGCCCTGAGGTCAGTGCCTAGGTGGGCGGGGCGATGGGCGGATCCTTCCTCCGCTCTGTTCTCTCTCTGGGCTGTAGCAGCGTGCAGCGGAGAGGACAGAGCAGATGAAGAGGTAAAGCTCTTCGGCGCCTCCCCCTCTGTCAGCGCAAAAAGACGTCCTGGATCGGCCCTGCCTGCGGGCCATTTTTAACCGGTCCGCGGGCCGCAAATGGCCCGCGGGCCGGTACTTTGAGACCCCTGCCTTAAGGCGTCAGCATACCGAGACATTTTGGACAATTTCATGCTCCCAACTTTGCAGGAATAGTTTGGGGATGGCCCCTTCCTGTTCCAACATGACTGCGCACCAGTACACAAAGCAAGGTCCATAAAGACATGGATGAGCAAGTTTGGGGTGGAGGAACTTGACTGGCCTGCACAGAGTCCTGACCTCAACCCGACAGAACACCTTTGGGATGAATTAGAGTGGAGACTGCGAGCCAGGCCTTCTCGTCCAACATCAGTGCCTGACCTCACAAATGCGCTTCTGGAAGAATGGTCAAACATTCCCATAGACACCCTCCTAAACCTTGTGGACGGCCTTCCCAGAAGAGTTGAAGCTGTTATAGCCGCAAAGGGTGGGCCAACTTAATATTGAACCCCACGGACGAAGACTGGGATGCCATTAAAGTTCATGTAAAGGCAGGTGTCTCAATACTTTTGGTAATATGGTGTATTTTCGAATTAGATGCATTTTGAACCACATCAGATTTGCATGACATGTGGACCAAACTGGCTTTCTATGGAGTCAGTTCATATCTGCGGTGCAGCGGCACTGCAAATTTATAGAGAGTCTCTGTGCATTTTCTGAGCATTACGGTGTGGTTCAGATGCAAATTCCAGGCTTCTTGCCTTCTATGGGAACACTTCTGAATCACACATGTCATCATTTATAACCACAAATTGAGAAAAGAAACAGCGTGAGGGTCCCCCCCCCCCCCCCCAATCCATACCAGGTCTTTTGGGTCTGGTATGGATTTTAACCACTTAGGGGCCGCCATATGCCAGTTTTACTGCCACAGGGTGGCGCCCCTGTGCTGGATCATGTATATAAATGTGCCGCAGACTCGATATCCGCCGTTACCCACTGATCACCTGCCAATCACCCGCCAATCACCCAGCAGAGAGGCAGATCGCCATTCTTACAGGAGGGAAGGCATGAATCCTGTGTTCCTGCAAAGCATAGACTAGGACCCATCTCTTCCCCTAGTAAAAGCACCTCCCTGTAGAAAAACACCGGCTAGGCAGGGGCGGACTGACCATTCGGGCACTCGGGCACTGCCCGAGGGCCCCATGCCACTAAGGGGCCCCATCAGGGTTGCCAGCCTCAATAAAACCAGGGACAGTATGTAAAAATCTGTGTTTTCTTTAAAAATCCCCAAATTATAGGTGCTCCGCCTCTCCAGTACCTTTTCAGTGCGAGTGTATGTGTATTCTGTGTGTGTATACTGTTTGTGTATATTGTGTGTCTGTGTGTGTGTATACTTTGTGGCCCTATAATCTATTGCCTGGGGGCCCCATAATCCCCTATTGCCTGGGGGCCACATAATCCCCGATTGCCTGGGGGCCCCATAATCCCCTATTGCCTGGGGACCCCATAATCTCCTATTGCCTGGGGGCCCCATAATCTCCTATTTCCTGGGGGCCCCATAATCTCCTATTGCCTGGGGGCCCCATAATCTCCTATTGCCCGGCGGCCCCATAATCTTCTCCTATTGCCCGGGGGCCCCATAATCTTCTCCTATTGCCCGGTGGCCCCATAATCTCCTATTGCCCGGGGGCCCCATAATCTCCTATTGCCCGGGGGCCCCATAATCTCCTATTGCCCGGGGGCCCCATAATCTCCTATTGCCCGGGGGCCCCATAATCTCCTATTGCCCGGGGGCCCCAAATTCTCCTATTGCCCGGGGGCCCCAAATTCTCCTATTGCCCGGGGGCCCCATAATCTCCTATTACCCGGGGGCCCCATAATCTCCTATTGCCCGGGGGCCCCATAATCTTCTATTGCCCGGGGGCCCCATAATCTTCTATTGCCCGGGGGCCCCATAATCTTCTATTGCCCGGGGGCCCCATAATCTCCTATTGCCCGGGGGCCCCATAATCTCCTATTGCCCGGGGGCCCCATAATCTCCTATTGCCCGGGGGCCCCATAATCTCCTATTGCCCGGGGGCCCCATAATCTTCTCCTTTTGCCCGGGGGCCCCATAATCTCCTATTGCCCGGGGTCCCCATAATCTTCTCCTTTTGCCCGGGGGACCCATAATCTCCTATTGCCCGGGGGCCCCATAATCTTCTCCTTTTGCCCGGGGGCCCCATGAGTTGTCAGTCCGCCCCTGTGGCTAGGCACACATTTAACCCTTTGATCGCCCCTAATGTTAACCCCTTCCCAGCCAGTGTCATTAGTACAGTGACGGTGCCTATTTTTTAGCACTGATCACTGTATTAACATCACTGGTCCCCAAAAAGGTGTCAGAATGTCCACCCGCAATATCGCAGTTCCGCTGTAAGTCGCTGGTCGCCGCCAGTTTGTAGACGCTATAACTTTTGCGCAAACCAATCAATATATGCTTATTGGGAATTTTTTTTTTTACGAAAAATTTGTAGCAGAATACATATTGGCCTAAATATATGAAGAAATTAGATTTTTAAAAATGTTTTATTGGATATGTTTGATAGCAGAATATATTGGGTTTCTTTTCAAAATTGTCAGGCTTTTTTTTTTTTTGTTTATAGCACAAAAAAGATAAACGCAGAGGTGATTAAATACCACCAAAGGAAAGCTTTATTTGTGGGGCGTTAATTTTATTTAGGTACAGCCGTGGCAGCCTGTCCATTAGGGGCCCACGGGAACCGCCCCCTCTATCACGCCACCCCCCCATGTGAGTAATGGATAGGTTCATGCATTGCATGAATCTATCAATGGCTGCCGCAGCCACCCCCCTATTCATGCATCCGGCCCCTTTCAGGACGTTGGGCGCCTGAAATACAGCGTCGGGGGTGTTTTTTTGAAGCACTTGATTAGAGCCATAGGCTCTAATAGGCTTCAAAATAGGGTGGACTCTGAGCGCAGAGCATTGCGCTCAGAGCCCACCCAGGTGTGTTAGAAAAGCAAATGAATATAACACTGAACCGCCTCTCTACCAATCAGAAAGCGTGGGTCTGATACCCGTCATCTGATTGGCTGAAAGGACAGGCGACCCTATTGGACACCTAGCAGGAGGAATGAAGAGACGCACGGCGGAAGCATGGAGGACACAGGAGCCGCCGCCCTTCCCACAGCTCGCCGCCATCACCCGCTGCTTGACCCACTACAAAGATGAGGTAAGTGCCGGTTTGACAACGAGCGTCTTCAAAGGGGCCCCTTTGAAGACGTCAGATGTGACGAAACATGTAGGGCGTGGCTACGCATTGTACGCCATCACTCAGTCCGCCCCATGATATGCACGGGTGTTCGTCTGTTTTTAATGCCGGATATTTTTGACTAGTTTTTAACATTGTTTTACGGAGTTTGTTCCCTCCGGCTCTGTTGTACTTATCAACAATAAACCTACCAATACATACTACACCATTGGAGCCCTTTTCTACTTTCCACCCACCGCCTTTGGGTCAAGTGGGCTTTTCCCCTCTCTTCAGGCGGACGAGTTGGACCACGCCAGGTTGGTGACGCTGGACACATCAGCTGTTTCGCATACCATCATTCCACGGTCCCCGCAGAGGGCTAAATCTGCTTTTACGCAAGACCTTGCCAACAGGGAGGTCCACCATTGAGGGTAAGGGTCCATCTTTAATTAGTTTTGGATTGAGTGAGAATTTCATCTATACCCTCCTCACTTCTCAATTCATCTATGTGGGTTATGACCTGATGGATCGTGGATGCCTTCTCCTATTTTCATTAATTGGACATACACTCATGGAACTTTTCTTCTGTCGTTCAGCTTATGGACTATACTCACTATTTTCACGTTTTTTTCACTGCTGATAAGCTTTGTTGTATTTAGTGATACATTAATGTGATGACTCATTCAGTGCTTGATATTCTTAAGTTGTTCATTCATATATGTTTTTTGCACACTAGTGCACACCCCATTTAAGATTTTTTATCCATGGCACTTTGATTGATGCACGTTTAATGGCTGCATTTGATGGGCACAGTGGCTGCAATTGATGGGCACAATGGCTGCAATTGATGATCACAGTGGCTGCATTTTATGGGCACAGTGGCTGCATTTGATGGGCACAGTGGCTGCAATTGATGGGCACAGTGGCTGCATTTGATGGGCACAGTGGCTGCAATTGATGGGCACAGTGGCTGCATTTGATGGGCACAGTGGCTGCAATTGATGGGCACAGTGGCTGCAATTGATGGGCACAGTGGCTGCAATTGATGGGCACAGCGGCTGCATTTGATGGGCACAGTGGCTGCAATTGATGGGCACAGTGGCTGCAATTGATGGGCACAGTGGCTGCAATTGATGGGCACAGTGGCTGCATTTGATGGGCACAATGGCTGCAATTGATGATCACAGTGGCTGCATTTGATGGGCACAGTGGCTGCAATTGATGATCACAGTGGCTGCATTTGATGGGCACAGTGGCTGCTTTTTTTTTTTAGGGCACAGTGGCTGCAATTGATGGGCACAGTGGCTGCAATTGATGGGCACAGTGGCTGCATTTGATGGGCACAGTGGCTGCATTTGATGGGCACAGTGGCTGCATTTGATGGGCACAGTGGCTGCATTTGATGGGCACAGTGGCTGCATTTGATGGGCACAGTGGCTGCATTTGATGGGCACAGTGGCTGCATTTGATGGGCACAGTGGCTGCATTTGATGATCACAGTGGCTGCATTTGATGGGCACAGTGGCTGCATTTGATGGGCACAGTGGCTGCATTTGATGGGCACAATGGCTGCAATTGATGGGCACAATGGCTGCAATTGATGATCACAGTGGCTGCATTTGATGGGCACAGTGGCTGCAGTTGATGGGCACAATGGCTGCAACTGATGGTTTTTGTTTCAGAATTTTTCAGTTTGTTTGCGCCCCTCCAAAAATTTTAAGCACCAGCTGCCACTGGGGTACAGCGTTGCATGACCGCGCAATTGTCAAAGAAACGCAGTGCCGTATTGCAAAAAATGGCCTGGTCATGAAAGGGGTGTAAATCTTCTGGAGGTTAATTTAAAGGAACTGCACTCTGAAAAAAAAATACAGCGTGGGGTCCCCCCCAAATCCATACCAGATTTATAACATTTGTATCATGTGTTTTCTCTGGATTTTTGGTTGATATTCTGTCTTTATCATTAAAAAATACCTATTATAAAAATTATAGACCCTTCATTTCTTTGGCGGTGGGCAAACTTACAAAATCAGCAGGGGATCAAATCATTATTTTCTCCACTGTGTGTATATATATATATATACTTACATCAGTCCAAATTTGACCAACGCAACCAACCATATAAAAATATCTGCTGGAGTATCATGAAGATAAGACTTTATATTTACTGTATAGCCGTTGGATCTTTACAGATTTGTCCCTGACCTAGCTGTTTTTTTCCGGTAATATTTTCCGGTATTGATATATTTCATGCAGTGGAGCTTCTGATTTACTCTGAGAGTCTTTGAAGGTGGAATTGAAATATGGTTGTTTCTAGAGGTCATGTCATCTCCCAGCTGTCTGCCACCCAGAGATACAAGGAATAGTTTTTTTATTTATTATATTAAAAACCGTTATCATTTTTTTTTATTATTATTATTATTTTATCTTTAAATTACGCCATAATATTCCTTAAACTATTTGTGACTATACTATAAGAAAAAAATGATTGTGTAGTTATAGACATAGATTTTTTTTTATTTTTTTTAACAGAGCTAAAGGATATTGGATGTGACTGCAGGATTTAAAAAAAAAAAATATATATATATATATATATATATATATATATATATATATACAGAGGGGAAAATAATTATTTGAACCCCTAGTTTTTGTAAATTTTGCCCACTTACAAAGAAATGAAGGGTCTATAATTTTTATCATAGGTATTTTTTTAAATGATAGAGATAGAATATCAACCAAAAATCCAGAAAAAAAAAAAATACAAATGTTATAAATCGAGTTCAGTGAGTAAAATAAGTATTTGATCCCCAAGCAAAACATGACTTAGTACTTGGTGGAGAAACCCTTGTTGGCAATCACAGAGGTCAGACATTTCTTGTAGGTGGTGACCAGGTTTGCACACATCTCAGGAGGGATTTTGGACCACTCTTCTCTACAGATCTTCTCTAAATCCTTAAGGTTTCTTGGCAGATCAATGTTTCATCTCCCTCCATAAATTTATAGGATTAGGGTCTGGAGACTGGCTAGGCCACTCCACGACCTTAATGTGCTTCTTCTTGAGCCTCTCCTTTGTTGCCTTGGAGGTATGTTTTGGGTCATTGTCATGCTGGAAGACCCATCCATGACCCACCTTCAGTGTTTTGGCTGAGGGAAGAAGGTTCTCATCCAAGATTTTACAATGCATGGCCCTGTCCATCCAACTCGGCCCTACTGAACACCATTGGGATCAGGCCTTCTCATCCAATATCAGTACCGGACTTTAAAGCGTTTGTTAACCCAAAAAAAATAGATTTTCTGGTACCTTAAAGCAGATTAAACAGCACAGTGCTTGTGCTGTGTAATTTGGCCCCCTCTAAACTATAAAAACCCTGAATCTGGCACTTTCTGTATCCCCTCTCTAAACAGACCACGAAAATCAGGGCAGCTCCGCCCTGATCACCGTGGTCTAATTGCGGCCCTCCGTCATACGCTGCTGTCCCCTCTCACCACCGCTTCTAGTAAAAACTAAAATGTTTTGTGCTCACTGCCAGCAACTCTTTCATATCCTGGCAGAGCACACTGTATTCATCTTTTAGAAAAACGAGCGCTGTACATTTAGCGCTGTCTTCAGGCCGGTCACGTGACTCTCGGTCGGTTTCCAGGGTTGCAGGAGAGGCTGAGCGGCCGGATCATGTGATCTCCCCAAATGGCGTCCAAGGGAGATCGCGGCCCCTCCTGCAGTGTCCATCCATCGGAGCTGTACAGCGGCCGCGAGTCATGTGACCGGCCTGAAGACAGGTACTTACAACGCCCGTTTTTCTATAAGAAAAGTTGAGTTATATGGCTTAACAAACCCTTTAACTCTCCTGAACACCTTTTGGGAATCGCGTCTTCTAATCCCTGATCTCCCTTTTAGTGTAGCGAAAACAGAATAGGAAGTCTCTTAGTGCTAGCTGACCTATGGCGGACTACTGCTCCCAACAATCCCTCTTCGGGCCCTTCCAGACCTCCTCCCATCCAGACCTCACCACCCGTGACATTGCAATCCTCACTGGCTCCACACCCAACTCTATTTCCTCCCAGTCCTCTCTGGCATGCCTCTCCAGTCCTCCCGGTAGCACACGTCCTTCACCAGCCCTCCTAGCTGCACACACCGTTGGTTCCCTCCTAAAGACTTGCCCGGCAGTACTAGCTCCCGCTGTCCTCTCTGACTCCTCTCTGTGCCTACTGTCCAGATCCTTCATGTGTTCTTGAAGGGATCTGTCCTGCACCCGAGTCCCAGACCCAAGGTCACCCCCCGCCCAGAATTGGGGTGCCCTCAAAGGCCCCGACAGCCTAGTACTCCATCCTCCAGTTCTTCCACCCGACAACTCCTCCTCAGCTGGGCTGACCCTGGGTATATCAAGGAGGCCTGCCCTCTGCCAATCCTAGTTTGGGATTGGTCAGGGCTACCTGAGACACGTCAGACAGCTCCATAGGGTTGTCACCTTTTCTTCAAGCCAAACCCGAACACTTTAGGGGTCTGGGACACCTTTTGGTGCCCCCAATGAGACTAGCAATGCGTTGTGCATAGCGTGCCGCAGCGAACAGTGGGTGTGGCCAAATTGCTCTTGTTGACATCATTGCCCTGCCCCCCCCCCCCCCAGTGATGCCGAACCTGCCCCCAGACAGCCACCTACAGCTCTCTGATGGCAACAGATTTGTGGGTGACTATCTTGGTTACTTGGGGAGCCGCAGCCCAGTCTGAATAATGTGTCCGGGTTTCAGTCTGCCTGAAACCCGGACACATGATTTAAAACCCTGACTTTCCGAGTGAATCCCAGACAGGTGGCAACCCTACAGCTCCACCTCTCTTCCCCTCCTCTCTTCTAGAATCCTCTAGAAGCCAGAGGGAGGTAACCAAAAGATGATGCTATCTTTGAGTCACCAACCTACTCTGAACCACTCCCGGCCCACACAGATCAAAACAAGCGGCCTGCCTAAATTTACCTGCTCTCAAAAAAAAAATCCTAACTCCAGCACCTACCTAGGTAGAGGGTGCTACACTTGTAAAATATGACTTGGGGGTAGTGATTTGTAGTTGTCTATCCAGGCATTGCTGTAATGCACCAATCCAACCCCCTCCCTATTGTCTGGTGATCTGCTTGTGATGCTGAAACAACCTCCTAGCTGCCTTTAGCATACAGATTGTCCATTTGTATATAATGCCAGTACGAAAATGTTTCTCATGGACCACCGACTCGTTTCTAACCTGCCTTGGATGTTTGCATGTGATTGGGAATGCAGAAAGCACAGAGAGAGAGAGAAAGTCGCCAATTTACAAGCTGGGCCCAGCGCCAGCGATACAAGCAGCTGCTGTGTGAAAGTACAGTCGAAACGCTCAATTGAAAATAAATAAATAACAACAAGCGAACACTTCATCCAAGTCCTAAAATTGATCGTTCTCCAGCAAAATACCCCAAATTGAGGTGTAAAAGCTGTTAAGGCTGAACTGTAGATGAACAGCTAAATGCATACAAAGGAGCTATTTTTCTGACAAAGAATGTGCATTTGTTTCCATCCTGTCCTGAGATTTACACAGCTCCGCCACGCAGAATGACTCTCGATGGCAAGGCAGGAGAGCTGATTTTTCTTTGCATTAGTACAATAATTAAAAAAAAAGACATATAATGATGCAATAATAAATATGCTTATATATATATATATATATATATTTATATAAACACATACACACTGTATATATATTATAATGTATTAATTATAATTTTAATATTATTTATTATAATATAAAATTTACTATAATTTTATTATTAATTTCTTTATTATTTATATTAAAATAAATATATATTTATTATTATACATATTACAATAAATTAAATATAATAATAAAAGGCATAGGTTAACTGGCTCAGAAGATTAAATACATCCCCCCCCCCCCCCCCAACGTGTATACCAGAAAGTATTCATAGCGCTTCACTTTGTCCACATTTTGTTATGTTACAGCCTTATTCCAAAATGGATTAAATTCATTATTTTCCTCAAAATCCTACAAACAATCCCCCATAACGACAACGTGATAGAAGTTTGTTTGAAATCTTTGCAAATTTATTAAAAAATAAAAAATCCTATGTACAGAAGTATTCACAGCCTTTCCTCAATACTTTGGTGAAGCACCTTTGGCACCAATTACAGCCTCAAGTCTTTTTGAGTATGATGCTACAAACTTGGCACACCTATTTTTTTGGGCAGTTTCTCCCATTCTTCTTTGCAGGACCTCTGAAGCTCCATCAGGTTGGATGGGGGAACGTCGGTGCACAGCCATTATTAGATCTCTCCAGAGATGTTCAATCGGGTTCAAGTCTGGGCTCTGGCTGGGCCACTCAAGGACATTCACAGAGTTGTCCGGTAGCCACTCCTTTTGTTATCTTGGTTGTGTGTTTACGGTCGTTGTCCTGTTGGAAGATGAACCTTCGCCCCAGTCTGAGGTCCAGAGCGCTCTGTAGAAGGTTTTCATCAAGGACGTCTCTGTACATTGCTGCATTCATCTTTCCCTCGACTAGGACTCTCGCAGTTCCTGCCACTGATAAACATCCACACAGCAGGATGCTGCCACCACCATGCTTCACAGTAGGGATGGTATTGGCTAGGTGATGAGCGGTGCCTGGTTTCCTCCAGACATGACGCTTGCCGTTCAGGCCAAAGAGTTCAATATTTTTGTTTCATCAGACCAGAGAATTTTGTTCCTCATGGGTCTGAGAGTCCTTCAGGTGCCTTTTGGCAAACTCCAGACGGGCTGTCATGTGCCTTTTACTGAGTGGCTTCTGTCTGACCACTCCACCATACAGGCCTGATTGGTGAAGTGCTGCGGAGATGGTTGTTCTTCTGGAAGGTTCTCCTCTCTCCACAGAGAAACGCTGGAGCTCTGTCAGAGTGACCATCAGGTTCTTGGTCACCTCCCTGACTAAGGTCCTTCTCCCCCAATTGATCAGTTTGGCCGGGCGGCCCGCTCTAGGAAGAGTCCTGGGGGTTCCAAACTTCTTCCATTTACAGATGATGGAGGCCACTATACTCATTGGGACCTTCAATGCTACAGAAATGTTTCTGAACCCTTCCCCAGATCTGTGCCTCCATACAATCCTGTCTCCGAGGTCTACAGACAATTCCTTGTACTTCATGGCTTGGTTTGTCCTCTGACACGCACCGATAACTGTGGGACCTTTATATAGACAGGTGTGTGCCTTTCCAAATCATGTCCAATCAACTGAATTTACCACAGGTGGACTCCAATCAAGTTGTAGAAACATCTCAAGGATGATCAGTGGAAACTGGAGGAACCTGAGCTCAGTTCTGAGTGTCATGGCAAAGACTGTGAATACTTCTGTACATCTGATTTTTTTTTCGTTTTTTTATTTTTAATAAATTTGCAAAGATTTCAAGCAAACGTCTTTCAAATTGTCATTATGGGGGATTGTTTGTAGAATTTTGAGGAAAATAATGAATTTAATCAATTTTAGAATAAGGCTGTAACATAACAAAATGTGGAAGAAGTGAAGCGCTGTGAATACTTTCCGGATGAAATATATATATATATATATATATATATATACACATATATAGACGTTGGGGGGTATTTCATCCTGGGCGCTCTCTTCTGAGCCAGTTAACCTATGCCTTTTATTATTATATTTAATTTATTGTAATATGTAAAATCATAAGTATATATTTATATTAATATACACATTAAATTATAATTAATACATTATAATATATATACAGTGTGTGTGTAAATAAATATATATATATATATATATATATATATATATAATATTTATTTATTTATTTTTTTTTTTATATATAATATATCCTAAATGTGAGTTAAAGGTCTAAAGCCCAGCTGAGTGTCTTTTAGTTACTTTTTTGCACTTTGTATCATAAACAACTGCCGTTTTTTGTTTCCCCCCCCGAATGCTTTTTTTTACCTTTTTTTCCTCCTTTGTTGCATCTTCATGCAGAAGCTCTCCTGCAGCCTCTTTGAAGCCAATTCCGGACTGCATGCACTCCACTGATGTTCTTGAGCTTGGGTTAGGGCCAGTAGATGTAGACCCCTGCCAGCTTTCATTTAGTTTGTTCTTTGCGTCATAAAAAACTGCAATTTTTTTTAACGGAATCCTTCTTTTTTTTACCTTTTTTCCTCCTTCGTTGCACGTCAGATCTGCTGACCTCATGCATCCTGTTTGCAGCCATTTCCTGTCTATGTGCACTGCACAAATGTTCCTGGACTAAGTCAGTAGATCTGGACCCTAGAGAAGTGTTTTTAGGTTAGCTTTTTTGCACTTTGTATCATAGACAACTGGCATTTTTTATTCAGAAATGTTTGTTTTCATCTTTCTTCCTTCTCTTTGCATTTGCTAAGCTCATGCACCCTCTTTACAGCTATCTACATGCACTCCAGGTTAATGGATGCACGGCCTTTTGTGTTCCCCCCCCTGAAATTAGTTCACTTTCTGGTATGTGATTGTGCCTAGGCACACCTGTTCTGTAGCCTCATAGCTTATTGTCTGCAGTGAGAGGTCTAACCGGGGTCCCATACCAGGGGACTAATATGTGGTACTTACAGTACTTCCTGGTATGTGATTGTGCCTAGGTACACCTGTTCTGTAGCCTCATAGCTTATTGTCTGCTGTGTGAGGTCTGAGCACTGCTGCCTCTGCTAGTTTTGTGAGATTTGGTGATGTTACTACTGTGCTGATCACTGTTCTCCTTGCTGGAGGGGAAGGTGTATCTGAGGATCTGTAGTGCACGGATCTCCCTGCTTCTCTCTTTGGATTGGTTCTTAACCACTTGCCGACTGCAATATGTATATATACGTTGCGGCTTTGAAGTGGTTTACAGAGGTTATGGCTGATAGGCTATGAGCCGTTACCCCGGTATTTTTTATTTTTTTCCGCTGGCAAATTCTCTTTCTTAGGAAAGTGGTCTAAGTGGCTAATTAGCAGATGGATCGCTTTTGGAAGCGGCAGGAAGGGCCACCCCCTCCAGACGCTTCCTGGTGTTTCTTGGGCTTACCTATTTTACCAGCAAGCCCAGATAATGATCCAACAGTTCACGCAACTGGCCATAGAGGTGAACAGAGACCAGATCGTCTCTGATCACCTCTATGATCTAGGACAGTGATGGAGAACCTTGGCACCCCAGATGTTTTGGAACTACAATTCCCTTGATGCTCATGCACTCTGTGGTGTAGTTGAGCATCATGGAAATTGTAGTTCCAAAACATCTGGAGTGCCAAGGTTCTCCATCACTGATCAAGGGGGACCGGAGTGATGTCATGACCTCACTTCAGGTCTGGGGGCGGTAAACAATTCTTTTTTCCTTTAAAGCAAACAATCAAAATTTTTTTTTATTATCTTTTGCTTTTAAAGGTAGAGGAGAGATTTGGGGTATAATAGACCCCAGATCTCTCCATAAAGAGGACCTGTCATGCTGTATTTCTATTACATGGGATTTTTATATTCCTTGTGATTGGAATAAAAGTGATCACAAAAAAAAAACAAATTAAAGGGACAGTGTAAAAAATAAATAAATATATAAAATAAGAAAAAAAAATGAATGCGCCGCCGTCCCTCCATGCTCGCACTCAGAAGCAAACGCATACGTAAGTCGTAAACGGTGATCACACCACATGTGAGGCATCACCATGAACGTCAGAGCGAGAGCAATAATTCTAGCGCTAGACCTCCTCTGTAACTATAATCAGGTAACCTGTAAACATTTTTAAAGCGTTGCCTATGGAGATTTTTAAGTATCGTAGTTTGTCGCACAATTTTTAAAGCATGACATGTTAGGCATCTATTTACTCGGCGTTACATCATCTTTTATATTTTTATTTGGGTTATTATTATTATTGTGTTTTTTGCATTACAATTCATTAAAGTGTATTTTTTCCCCAAAAATTGTGTTTGAAAAACTGCTGCGTAAATACTGCGTGACATAAAAAATTGCAACGGCCGCCATTTTATTCTCTAGGGTCTCTGCTAAAAATAAGTATATAATGTTTGGGGTTCTAAGTAATGTTCTAGCAAAAAATACAGATTTTTTTTTTGCTTGTAATCAAAAACAGCTAGAAAAGCCCTGGCCCTTAACCACTTGCCGTCCGCGCTATAGCCGAAAGAGGGCCGGGAGGGCGTCCATGGATGTCTTCCCGTGCTTGAGCGGCCTGGGCGCCCCTGAAGGGTGTGCACGGCACGCTCTGTAATCAGTGAGTCTATGAGACTCGCCTGATTACAGATAGGAGTAAGGGGTCAATCCCGACCCCTTACCACTTGAACATCTGTCAGCCAATGACAGCTGATCATGTGATGTAAACAGAGCCAGTAATCGGCTATTTTCCTCCTCGTGCTAGCAGCGTGAGGAGGAAAAAATAAGCCGATCACCGGCAGCTGCGAGAGGGACATCGGTTACAATCATGGCGGTGTCACCAGCGTCAAATACCAGTGCCCACCAGCGTCACCTACCAGTGCCTACCAGCACCACCCATCAGTGCCCACAGTGCCACCCCTCAGTGCCACCTATCAGTGCCCACAGTGCCGCCTATAAATCACCAATCAGTGCGTCATTACCAGTGCTGCCTATCAATACCACCTATCAGTGCCCATCAGTGCCACCTATCAGTGCCCATCAGTGACATCTATCAGTGCCACCCATCAGGGCCCATCAGTGTCGCCTTATCTGTGCCGCCTTATCTGTGCCCATCAGTGCAGCCCGACATCAGTGCAGCCTCATCAGCAAATATCAATGAAGGAAAAATTACAAGTTCGCAAAATTTCTGTCTTTTTTTTTGTTTGTTTTTTTGTTTGTTTAGCAAAAAATAAAAGCCCAAATGGTGATTAAATACCACCAAAAGAGAGCTCAATTTGTGTGAAAAAAAATGATAAAAATTTCATTTGGGTACAGTGTTGCATGACCGCGCAATTGTCATTCAAAGTGCGACAGCACTGAAAGCTGAAAATTGGTCTGGGCAGGAGGGGGGTTTAAGTGCCCAGTAAGCAAGTGGTTAAGTGGCTAGGCAATCCAGTTCTGTAGCCTCGTAGCTGTATTTATCTGCAGGAGATTTGCTGATGCCACTACTGTGCTGCTTACTGTTCTCCTTTCTGGAGGGTCTGAAATGGGGAAGCAAAGCCCTGCCTCTACCAAGATGGCCACCTCAATACAGAGACAGTGCAGAACAAGACCTGGTAAGGCTAGGTTCACATCTAGACATATCGGGAATGCGCGCAAAATTGCACGCTTTCCTGACACGCACAGTAACGCGTTGCCCTTTTTTTTTAGCAGACGTGCTGGTGCCAACAATTGTTAATGGCACCCCACGCATCTGCAAATGCAGTTCAGTGTTACACATTTTTGGAAAAAGTTCAGGGACTTCTTTTTTCGTATTTCTTGCACATGGGGCGGCTCTTTGAGATGAATGGGGCTTCCCTACACGTGAAACACGCGGGAACACGCATGCGGTCTCTGGCTCACCTATTGGCGTAACGGGGGGAACAATCAGCTGAAGGGAGACCGTACAAGATCCTGGTGACCAGTCCTTTACCCTCTGCGTGCTTTTTGGGTATGGCCTACAAAGGTCGGGTCCTCTTTAACGTTCTTTGTTTATTTTTTAATCCTGACTATAAATAAAAAAAAGAAAATAGATACAAAATATCAAAACCCTCCGTTCTTTTTCAAATCTACAAAAGTACTTTGTTCTTTGGATGACACAGCTCAAAATCCAAGAACGCAATCCGTTCCATTATATATTTGACAAGCGGCGATGCCCAAGCCTTAGATTCTCCGCGGTCTCCATACCAGCCATGAATATTTTATGGAGACACGAGTCCTTTTTTTTTTCTCCGGAGATGGATTTTTACTGAATTGAAGTACCAGCTGTGATATTTCTGATTTTTGTTCCTTCTGGCATCTGATCTTTTGTCCAGAGGGTATGAGTCTGCCGCAATCGCGGTTCGCCATTCTCTTTGTGTCACAATCGAAGGCTGTGTTCTATGAAGAGTGGCCGGGGTGAGGACTGTGACCCTTCATTCTGCACACTCCGAGAATCGCTCCATCACATGGCCGCCTTGGTTCAGATTTTCTCCTCTTAAGTTGAAGAATCGTCTTGTTTTCTGGGTTCTAATGAGAAAATTGCAGTGCTGAAATTGGTGTCTAAAAGGGGCCCTGTCCTCCATCTCAAAGTCAAAATGAAACCAATTCTTGTAATGAAGAATCGAAACGCGTCTCCCTTACATAGTCAGGTTGAAAAAAGCCACAAGTCCATCTAGTTCAAACAATAAAAAAAATTGCCCGCTTCAAAAAAAAAAAACCCTCTCTTGTGCCTCGTACACACGATCGGACATTCCGACAACAAAATCCATGTTTTTTTTTACCGACGGATGTTGGCTCAAACTTGTCTTGCATACACACGGTCACACAAAGTTGGTCAGAAATTGCGAACGTCAAGAACGCGGTGACGTACAACACGTTACGACGAGCCGAGAAAAATGAAGTTCAATAGCCAGTGCGGCTCTTCTGCTTGATTCCGAGCATGCGTGGAACTTTGTGCTTCGGAATTGTCTACACACGATCGGAATTTACGTGAACGGATTTTGTTGTCGGAAAATTTGAGATCCAGATCTCAAATTTCGTGCCACGGAAATTCCGATGGGAACCGTCCGATGGCGTCCACACACGGTCGGATTTTCCGACAAAAGGCTCCCATCGAACATTGTCCGTCGGAAAAGCTGACCGTGTGTACGGGGCATAAGGCTTCATGTACACGGGACGTCTTTACAACCTCTCCTGAACGATTTAACTTGACAGATAGTAACCTACGTTTAAAACGTTCGTTTTGCTGCGTTTACATGGCGCGTTTGCGTTTAGAAGAGTTTTAAAAAAAAAAAAAAGTTTTTTTTTTTTTTTTTTCCAAAATGGCCAAAAATGAAAAATACCTGTAAACGAAACACGGCTAAACACCAATTACTGTGTTTAGCTACGTTTGGACAATCCACAACTTGTGTCAGGTGACGTGGCAAGTGACAAGCTAAATACAAGTACACTGCTGCTCTCTCAGCTGCTGCTACTCACTCTGGTCTCACAAAATGGCTGAAATAGTTAAATAATAGAGTTTTTTGAGCTTGGGGAGGGTCTTATGATGTTATCTTAACTAAACGCTTCTAGGCGCAAACGCAGTAAAACGCAGCTAAACGCGGCACGCAAACACGTCTAAGCGGCATTTTAAATGCCGGTTTCAAGGTGTCAAATAAAAACCGTGTACATGGAGCCTAAACGTCTGTTTAGCAGCATTGTACATGAGGAATAAAGGATGGTCTTTTTTTTAATGCTACTAATGCATTAGCTCTGAAGTGGAAGGATCCAAGGCCTCCGTCCCTCCTCTGTTGGGTAGATCTGGTTAATGAAGCTCTACCGAAATATGAACTGACCTACAACTCCAGGGGTTGCCCTAAAAAGTTTGGGGTGGAGGTTCACCTTCCAGCAAGACAACGACCCTAAACATACAGCCAGAGCTACAATGGAATGGTTTAGATCAAAGCATATTCATGTGTTAGAATGGCCCAGTCACAGTCCAGACCTAAATCCAATTGAGAATCTGTGGGAAGACTTGAAAATTGCTGTTCACAGACGCTCTCCATCCATTCTGACAGAGCTTGAGATATTCTGCAAAGAAGAATGGGCAAAAATGTCCTCTCTAGATGTGCAAAGCTGGTAGAGACAGTGAAAGGCAGTGAAAGGCGGTTCTACAAAGTATTGACTCCGGGGGCGCCATACAAATGCCCCCCCCACACTTTTCACATACAGTTGTGCTCATTAGTTTACATACCCTGGCAGAATTTATGATTTCTTGGCCATTTTCAGAGAATATGAATAACATGAAAACTTTTCTTTCATTCACGGTTAGTGTTTGGCTGAAGCCATTTATTCTCAATCAACTGTGTTTACTCTTTTTAAATCATAATCACAACAGAAACTACCCAAGTGACCCTGATCAAAAGTTTGCATACCCCAGTTCTTAATACCTTGTATTGCCCCCTCTAACACCAATGACAAATTGAAGTCTTTTGTGATATTTGTGGATGTGGCTCTTTATCTTCTCAGATGGTAAAGCTGCCCATTCCTCTTGGCAAAAAGCCTCCAGTTCCTGTAAATTCTTGGGCTGTCTTGCATGAACGGCACATTTGAGATCTCCCCAGAGAGGCTCAATGATATTGAGGTCAGGAGACTGAGATGGCCACTCCAGAACCTTCACTTTATTCTGCTGTAGCCAATGGCAGGTTGACTTGGTCTTGTGTTTTGGATCATTGTCATGTTGGAATGTCCAAGTACGTCCCATGCGCAGCTTTCTGGCTGATGAATGCAAATGTTCCTCCAGTATTTTTTGATCACATACTGCATTCATCTTGCCATCAGTTTTGACCAAATTTCCTGTGCCTTTGTAGCTCACACATCCCCAAAACATCAGCGATCCACCTCCATACCTTTCATCATAGCCCTTGTTGACTCCTCTCCAAATGTAGTGTTTATGGTTGTGGCCAAAAAGCTCAATTTTGGTCTCATTTGTGCCAGAAGGTTTGAGGCTTGTCTCTGTGCTGTTTGGCGTATTGTAAGCGGGATACTTCATGGCAATTGCGTAGTAATAACTTTCTTCTGGCCACTCGACCATGCAGCCCATCTTTCTTCAAGTGCCTCCTTATTGTGCATCTTGAAACAGCCACACCACATATGTTCAGAGAGTCCTGTATTTCACCTGAAGTTATTTGTGGGTTTTTCTTTGCATCCCGAACAATTTTCCTGGCAGTTGTGGCTGAAATTTTAGTTGGTCTACCTGACCATGGTTTGGTTTCAACAGAACCCCTCATTTTCCACTTCTTGATTAGAGTTTGAACACTGCTGATTGGCATTCTCAATTCCTTGGATATCTTTTTATATCCCTTTCCTACTTTATACAGTTCAACTACCTTTTCCCGCAGATCCTTTGACAATCCTTTTGCTTTCCCCATGACTCAGAATCCAGAAACGTCAGTGCAGCACTGGATGAAAGATGCAAGGGTCTGTCAGGAGTCCAAAAACTCACTGACCTTTTATACACACACTAATTACAAGCAAACCGATCCCAGGTGAGGGTGGTTACCTTTAATAGCCATTCAAACCCCTTTGTGTCAACTTGTGTGCATGTTATCAGGCCCAAATCACCAGGGTATGTAAACTTTTGATCAGGGTCATTTGGGTAGTTTCTGTTCTGATTATGATTTAAAAAGAGTAAACGCAGTTGATTGATAATAAATGGCTTCAGCCAAACACTAACCATGAGTGAAAGAAAAGTTTTTGTGTTATCATTCATATTCTCTTAAAAATGGCCAAGAAATCATATTTTTTTAAATTCTGCCAGGGTATGTAAACTTATGAGCACAACTGTATTTGGAAAACCATTTATCATTTTGCTTCCACTTCACAATTATGTGCCATTTTGTGTTGGTCTATCACAGGGACATGCAATTAGCGGACCTCCAGCTGTTGCAAAACTACAAGTCCCATCATGCCTCTGCCTCTGGGTGTCATGCTTGTGGCTGTCAGAGTCTTGCTATGTCTCATGGGACTTGTAGTTCTGCAACAGCTGGAGGTCCGCTAATTGCATATCCCCGGCACATAAAATCCCAATAAAATACATTTACCTTTTTAGTTGTAACATGACAAAGGGGTATGAATACTTTTTTCAAGGCACTGTACTTGCCAGTTTTTTCTTTTTTCTCACCAAAGTGGCGTTCGGCTTTAAATCTGCCATTGCCGTGCTCTCAGTGTGCGTCATTAGAGGGAGCGCGGTGGGAAATAGTTGCGGGGAAAACATCCCTTTACGAGGAGAAATAATCTCATGTGGTATAAATCCCCGGCGCGTGTTGTACTGCTCATTATATCATTGCATAAATCTTAATTAGAACCACTTTTGTCTTCCTGGACTATCACATTAACAAATGTGTTGACGTGTAAAATATCAACTTAAAGTACTTATTTAATGATATTCTCCATAATGTTCTGGAAGCGGTTGGAGTGCACAGTGTGCCTATGAAATAAAGTGAAAAGGGAAGGGAGGATGCAGGAGAGTCAGAAGTAAACCTGTGTGATGGTGGAGGGGCCCTAACGCCGGGCCCCACTGTGTGCTGCCAGCACAGTCACTGACGGCTCCTTCTGGGAGGGGCTCCTGATCATGTGACCATCCAGGGGGAGGGGAGGGAGGCTCGGTGAACCCTTGTGAGGCAGGGGGGGGGGTGCATTTGTGCTAAGAGGGGGGGGGGGGGAAGTATTTGTACTAGGAAGGGGAGATTCAGGGTGGGGGTAGAATTTGTGTTAGAAGAGGGGTGTTGGGGGAAGGGGAGAGAATCGGTCACACAGAACGAATTTATTCTGTGAGATGAGGCAAAATGAAATGTTTTCAGGCTATATTCTCTGCTTCGATCGACTGTAAGGCCCCTTTCACACGGGGCGGATCCGCTGGACTGACTCCACAAGCGCAGCGGGGTGATCGCTCCATTGATCCCCGTTGAGCAGGCGGAAGACGGACCCGTCAGAGCCCCGTTGTTCTCTATGGCAGTGGCGGCCCATCCACTGTGGGCGAGCGGGTGCCGCCCCCCCCATCCATGCACCCGGCCCCTTTCAGGGTGGGTATGGGCACAAGTGGCTGCGTTTGATGGGCACAAGTGGCTGCGTATGATGGGCGCAAGTGGCTGCGTTTGATGGGCACAAGTGGCTGCGTTTGATGGGCGCAAGTGGCTGCGTATGATGGGCACAAGTGGCTGCGTATGATGGGCACAAGTGGCTACGTATGATGGGCACAAGTGGCTGCGTATGATGGGCACAAGTGGCTGCGTATGATGGGCACAAGTGGCTGCGTATGATGGGCACAAGTGGCTGCGTATGATGGGCACAAGTGGCTGCGTATGATGGGCACAAGTGGCTGCGTTTGATGGGCACAATTGGCTGCGTATGATGGGCACAAGTGGCTGCGTATGATGGGCACAAGTGGCTGCGTTTGATGGGCACAGTAGTTGCAATTGAGGGGCACAGTTGCTGCATTTGATGGGCACAGTGGCTGCATTTTATAGGGCACAATGGCTGCGTTTCATGGGCACAATGGCTGCATTTGATAGGCACAGTGGCTGCATTTGATGGGCACAAGTGGCTGCATTTGATGGGCACAGTGGCTGCATTTGATGGGCACAGTGAGGCTGCAATTGATGGGGGAGGAGGGTTTAGTATTTTTCAGTTTGTTTGCGCCCCCAAAAAATTTTGAGCACCAGCCGCCACTGCTCTATGGGGAGATTGAATGAAAACGGGCAAGCCGTATCGGCATCTGTCCATTTTGAGCGGATCTCGTCGGATCGGATGGCAGGCGGGTGTTAGCGGACACATCTCCGCTGACATCTGCCTGCCCATAGAAATTAATGGGTGGCCCGCTTGGATCTGCCTAAAAAATGGACAGGCGGATCCGAGCAGGCCAATTGTGTGAAGGGGGCCTTATTCATAACAATAAAAAAAAAATGTGAATGGTGTCAATACAGCATATAGCTACTAGATGGTGCTAAGTATCATTGGTCTGCGCAGGAGGGGGGTTTAAGTGCTCAGTAAGCAAGTGGTTAATACAGCATTATGGCCAATAGGTGGCACTAAATAAATGAAGTATGCTCCTCACCTCCATCTAGTGGCAACAATGCAGAATTTTCCGCATGCACACATTTAAACTGCAGAAAACAGCCTGAGAACATTCGGTTTTGCTCCCGTCAAACTTTAAATATATATTACTTTGACCATTAGGGATGTGTTTTATTTGGGATGGTGCTAAGTATCATAGGAAATGAGTATGCTTCATCTAGTGGCCACAATGCAGTATTTTCCGCATTTACACATTCAAACTGCAGATATATCAAATATAGCCTGAGAACATTTGATTTTGCCCCAGTCACACAGAACAAATTTATTCTGTGAGATCAGGCAAAACTGAAAGTTCTCAGGTATATTCTCTACAGATCGACTGTTTTTCATTGAATAAAATGTGGTTAATACAGCAGTATGGCCCCTAGATGGCGGTAAGTAAAGGAGTATGCTCCTCAGCTCCATCTAGTGGCCATAATGCAGTATTTCCGCATTCACACATTCAAACTGCAGAAAATATAGCCCTGAAAACATTCGATTTTGTTTCAGTCACACAGAACAAATTTATTCTGTGAGATGAGACAAAATTGAATGTTCTCAGGCTATATTCTCTGCAGATCGATTATTATTCATTAAAAAAAAAAAACAATGCGTGTAGGGTCAATACAGCATTATGGCCACTAGACGGTAATAAGTATCATAGGAAATGAGTATGCTCCTCAGCTCCATCTAGTGGTCACAATGCGGTATTTTCCACATTCGCACATTCAAACTGCAGAAAATATAGACTGAGAACATTAGATTTTTGCTACCGTCACACAGAACAAATTTATTCTGTGACATGAGGCAAAATTGAATGTTCTTAGGCTGTATTCACTGCAGATCGTCTGTTATTCATTAAAAAAAAAATTGTGAATGGGGTTAATACAGCATTATAGCCACTAGATGACACAAAGTATCATAGGAAATGAGTATGCTCCTCAGCTCCATCTAGTGGTCACAATGCGGTATTTTCCACATTCACATATTCAAACTGCAGAAAATATAGACCGAGAACATTCGATTTTTGCCCCAGTCACACAGAACAAATTGCAAACAATGCACTATTTTCTACATTCACACATTCAAACTGCAGAAAATATAACCCAGAAAAAGTTTTGCTCGAGTCGCACAGAACAAATTTATTCTGTGAGAATAGGCAAAATGATATGTTCTTAGGCTATATTCTCTGCAGATGTCTCTGTTGTTCATTGAATAAAATTATGTGAATGGAGTTATTGCAACATTATGGCCACTAGATGGCGCAAAGTATCATAGAGAATGAGTATGCTCCTCAGCTCCATCTAATGGCCACAATGTGATGTTTTTTGCATTGGCACATTCAAACTGCAGAAAATATAGCCTGAGGACATTTGATTTTGCCCCAGTCACACAGAACAAATTTATTATTTTGAGGTGAGGCAGAATTGGACATTCTCAGGATGTATTCTCAGCAGATCAAATGTTATTCGTTGAAAAAGAAAACAATGTGAATAGAGTGAATATAGCGTTATGTGCTAAGTATCATAGGAAATGAGTATGCCCCTCAGCTCCATCTAGTGGCAGCAACTTTATTCTGTGAGATGAGGCAAAATTGAATGTTTTCGGCTATATTCTCAGTAGATCGACTGTTATTAAAAAGAAAAAAAAAAACAATGCGAATGGGGTTAGTACAGCATTATAGCCACTAGATGGCGCTAAGTATCATATGCTCCTCAGCTCCATCTAGTGGTCATATTGCAGCATTTTCCGCATTCACACATTCAAACTGCAGAAAATATAGCCTGAGAACATTAGATTTTTTTCTACCGTCACACAGAACAAATTTATTCTGTGACATGAGGAAAAATTGAATGTTCTCAGGCTATATTCTGTGCTGATATTCATTGGAAAAAAAAAACCCAACAATGTGAATAGGATTAACCTCTTCCTGTCCGCGCTATAGCCGAATGACGGATACAGTGCGGACCTACTTTGCCGGGAGGGCGTCCATAGACGTGCTCCAGTGGCCTGCGCGCCCCCCTGCAGGGCGGCCCGGCGCGCTCTGTGATCAGCGAGTCTATGAGACTCGGCTGATCACAGATCGGAGTAAGGGGTCGATCCCGATCCCTTACCATGTGATCAGCTGTCAGCCAATGGCAGCTGATCATGTGATGTAAACCGAGCCGGTATTCCGGCTATTTTTTCTCCTCACGCAGGTAGCGTGAGGAGAAAAAAAAAGCCGATCACTGGCGGCTGTGAGAGGGACATCGGTCCTGATCGGGGAGAGGCTTCTGTGCCACCTGCCAGTGCCACCTACCGGTGCCCACAGTACCACCCATCAGTGCCCACAGTGCCACCTATAAATGTCACCAATCAGTGCCTCATCACCAGTGCTGCCTATCAATGCCACCTACCAGTGGCCATCAGTGCCACCTATCAGTGCCACCCATCAGGGCCCATCAGTGCTGTCTTATCTGTGCCTATCAGTGCCACCCATCAGTGCCACCTATAAATGTCACCAATCAGTGCCTCATCACCAGTGCTGCCTATCAATGCCACCTACCAGTGCCCATCAGTGACATCTATCAGTGCCACCCATCAGGGCCCATCAGTGCCGTCTTATCTGTGCCTATCAGTGCAGCCTCATCAGCAAATATCAATGAAGGGGAAAAATTACCTGTTTGCAAAATTTTATAACAAACTATGAAAAGTTTTTTTTTTTTTTTTTTTGTTTTTTTTTTTTTAATTTGCCTTTTTTTTGTTTGTTTAGCAAAAAATAAAAACCCCAGTGGTGATTAAATACCACCAAAAGAAATCTCCATTTGTGTGAAAAAAAATGATAATTTCATTTAGGTACAGTGTAGCATGACCGCGCAATTGTCATTCAAAGTGTGACAGCACTGAAAGCTGAAAATTGGTCTGGGCAGGAGGGGAGGGTTTAAAGTGCCCAGTAAACAAGAGGTTAATACAGCATTATGGCCACTAGGTGGCACTAAATAAATGAAGTATGCTCCTCAGCTCCATCTAGTGGCCCAGAATGCATTTTCATGCCCTTTTTTTTTTTTTGGATGAACAGCTATAAATGCACCCCTTATATATACCCAATGCTGGGTCTCTTTAACCACTTCATATCCGGGCCATTTCTGACACTTCGCTCCTACATGTCAAAAATCATCATTTTTTTGCTATAAAATTACATAGAACCCCCAAACATTATATATGTTTTTTTAGCAGAGACCCTACAGAATACAATGGCGGTCATTGCAACTTTTTATCTTGCACGGTATTTGCGCAGCAATTTTTCAAACGCGTTTTTTTTGGAAAAAAAACAGTTTCATGCTTAAAAAAAAAAGAAAACAGCAAAGTTAGCCAAATTTTTTTGCATTGTGTGAAAGATGAAGTTACGCCGAGTAAATAGATACCTAACATGTCACGCTTCAAAATTGCACACGCTCGTGGAATGGCGCCAAACTTTGGTACTTAAAAATGCCCATAGGCGACGCTTTAAAATTTTTTACTGGTTACATGTTTTGAGTTACAGAGGAGGTCTAGGGCCAAAATTATTGCTCTCGCTCTAACGTTCGCGGCGATACCTCACATGTGTGGTTTGAACACTGTTTTCATATGTGGGCGGGACTTACGTATGCGTTCGCTTCTGCGTGCGAGCTCACGGGGACAGGGGCGCTTTAAAAATTTTTTTTTTTTTTTTTATTGTTAATTTTACTTAAAATTTTTTATTTTGACACTTTAAAAAAATATTTTTTTTTTTGATCACTTTTATTTCTATTACAAGGAATGTAAACATCCCTTGTAATAGGAATATGACACGATCAGTCCTCTTTACAGTGAGATATGGGGTCAATAAGACCCCACATCTCACCTCTAGGCTGGGAAGCCTAAAAAAAAAAAAATAAAACGATCGCCGCTTCACAACCGAAGCGGCGCCGTTTTTTTGAATGCAGAGGCCGGGCGTGACGTCATAACATCGCGCCCGGCCTCCGAACGATCATAGAGACTCCGGCGACCATCTGGTCCGCCGGAAATCTCTATGGTGAACATCCGGCGCCGGCGGATCCGCTATCCGACTCACCGATCGCTGAGGTGAGTCGGTAGTAGCACCGGAGGGCGGCGGGAGGGGGGGGGTGTCCCCTCCCGCCGCCCGTAAGAACGATCAAGCGGCGGAACAGCCGCTATGATCGTTCTTATGGTGTACGGAATCGCCGGCTGAAAATGCCGGTATCTGAATGATGTCTGTAGCCTCAGACATCATTCAGATATAAGCCCTGAAAGTGGAGGCCGTCATATGACGGCCTCCGGATGTCAAGTGGTTAAATAACTATAGATATTGATAGTCTGTGTTCTGTATTCAACATCCTGCTTTTCTGTCGGTCTGAACTGACTGAACATGTAAGAGGGATTCAGGTGCGTGAAATTGCACGAGTTCAGAAGACTGAGACGGTTTCAGCCCGACAGTATTTCCTGAAATAATTAGATAACGCAGAAAATTACTTATGCTTTTTTTTTTGATGATTGGAAGCCGCTTAATCCGCGTACTTCAGAAAACGAAGGTTAGTGGTACGGGTAATGTGTAGTTTTAACACATTTATTTTAAAGAGTCCATAAACCTAAAAAAAACCAAAAAACTACAAGTGCACATCATCCCCGATTCATTAAGCTGCAAATTCCCAGAGCTGTTCATCCACTGAATACAAATTCCTTTCTGTGCGACTCGAGCAATATCGAGCGTTCTCGGGTTGTATTCTCTGCAGTTTGAATGCGTGAATGTGGAAAATACTGCATTGTGGCCACTAGATGGAGCTGAGGAGCTTTTTTTTTTTTTTTAATGTAAGTCATCGCCATCTAGTGTCCATAATACTGTATTTTCCTGATTCACGTTCTCGATCTGCAGAGAACATAGCCCTTCAATTTTGCCACATTCGCACAGAATGAATTTACATGCAGTTACGTCGGAAGAACAGCGATGCAATTTTTTTTAAATTAACACATCCCTTAACCACTTAATGACGCCCTATAGCAGATTTTCTGTGCAGAATCACGTATATATAAGTGATTTTTGCAGTTCCGCCTAGGGGGCGCTCCTGCTCATTAGTCGCAGCAGATGCTGATCAGTGGGTGCCAGCTAATGGATGTCTGCCGGCACCCACCGATCGTGGGGAAGAGAGGCAGCAGGACGGGGCTCTTCCTATGTTAACAAGGCAGGGCTCCGTCCTGACAGGGGGGGAAACGATGGATTTTCTTTCCCTGCAAAGCAAGGAATATAATCCAGCACTCAGTAAAAGCAGCTCACACATAGTACACACAAAAACACTGGCTAGGCACACATTTAACTCTTTGATCGCCCTAAATGTTTAACCCCTTCCCCAACCAGTGTCATTAATACAGTGACAGTGCAGATTTTTAGCACTGATCACTGTGTCACCGGTCCCGACAAAGTGACAAAAGTGTCAGTTGGTGTGCGATTGCCCGCCGCAGTATCGCAGTCCTGGTTATAAGTTGCTGATCGCCGCCATTACTAGTGTAAAAATAATATATTTTTATGGTTTTGTCTGTATTGTGTCAATGTTGTTTTCATATAAAATAATAAAAAGGATTTGATTAGAAAAATAAATAAATAAATAAATATTCCAGTATATATCTCCTGTTTTGTAGACGTGGTAACTTTTGCACAAACCAATCAATATACGCTTATTGGGATTTATTTATTTATTTTTTACCAAAAAACATGTAGCAGAATATATATTGGCCTAAATTGATGAAGAAATGTAATTTTTTTTTTTTTTTTTTTATCGGATGTGTTTTATAGCAGAACGTAATTTTTTTTTTTCCAAAATTGTCGCTCTTTTTTTTTTTATAGCGCAAAAAAAAGAAAAAAAAAAGAAACGCAGAGGTGATCAAATATCACCAAAAAAAAGCTCTATTTGGGGGGGGGGGGAGATTTTTAAAAAAAATGTGGGTACAGCATCGCACGACCACGCAATTGTCAGTTAAAGTAACACAGTGCCGTATCGCAAACAATGGCCTGGTCAGGAAAGGGGGGTAAGTCTTCCGGAGCTCAAAGTGGTTAAAGGGGTTGTAAAGTCAGAAGGTTTTTTATCTTGATGCAAAATATGCATTAGGATAAAATAACTTCTGGGTGCAGCAGCCGCCCCAGCACCCCCTAATACTTAATGAGCCCCCTTCTCTGTCCAGCGATGTACACTAGTCTCTCGGCTGTCTGAGACTCTCCTCCTCCTGATTGGCTCCCGCTGCTGTCAATCAAAGTCAGTTAGCCGGCTCCATAACATTGCTGGGGGGAAGTGACGTCAAAACGTCACTTCCGCCCATAGCTCTTAAAGGGACCTTTTTTTTTTTTTTTTTCTTTCAAATGACATTTTTTCTTTTCTTTTTTTCCAAATGACATTTATTTGTTTATTTTTTTTCAAATGGCATTTTTTTATTTTCAAATGGCATTTTTTTTTTTTTTTAATTGCATTTTAGTAAATATGAGATCTGGGGTCTTTTTGACCCCAGATCTCATATTTAGGAGGTCCTGTCATACTTTTTTTCTATTACAAGGGATGTTTACATTCCTTGTAATAGGAATACAAGTGACACACTTTTTTTTTTTAAAAAACAGCGTAAAAATAAAAAAGTTAAATAAATAAATAAGAGCAAAATAAATTTTTAGCGCGCTCCGTCCCGCCGAGCTCGCGTGCAGAAGCGAAGGCATACGTGAGTAGCACCCGCATATGAAAACGGTATCCGAACCACACATGTGAGGTATCGCCGCGATCGGTAGAGCGAGAGCAATAATTCTAGCCCTAGACCTCCTCTGTAACTCAAAACATGCAACCTGTAGAATTTTTTCAAACGTCGCCTATGGAGATTTTTTTTAAGGGTAAAAGTTTGTCGCCATTCCACGAGCGGGCGCAATTTTGAAGCGTGACGTGTTGGATATCAATCTACCGTTACGCTACACGTTACGTGTAGTTTAACATTATCTTACACAATATAAAGAAGATTGTAATACTTTACTGTTGTCTTATTTTTTTAATTCAAAAAAGTGTATTTTATTTTAAAAAAGTGCGCTTGAAAGACCGCTGCACAAATATGGTGTGAAAAAAAGTATTGCAACAACCGCCATTTTATTCTCTAGAGCAGTGGTGGAGAACCTTGGCACTCCAGATGTTTTGGAACTACATTTCCCATGATGCTCATGCTCTCTGCAGAGTACATGAGCATCATGGGAAATGTAGTTCCAAAACATCTGGAGTGCCAAGGTTCTCCATCACTGCTCTAGGGTGTTAGAACCCCCAAATATTATATACATTTTTTTCTAAGTAATTTCCTAGCAAAAAAAAAAAAGGGATTTTAACTTGTAAACAACAAGTTTGAAAAATAGGCCTGGTCCTTAAAACGGAGTTCCACCCTGAATTTTTTTTTTCAGAATCGCACTACTCTAAACCTAAAAAAAAACATTTGGAGGAAAAATGTTTTTTTTATACTTACCAGAATCGCCCTGTTGCTATGTAGTCCTCCTAATCTGCCACTTCCTGGTCCGGGGAGCTCCTCATCACTTCCTCCCTCGCCTGTGCTCCTGGGAAATGATGACATCATTTCCCAGGAGTGTGTGGGCAGTACTGTGATGTTGCCATAACAACGGGGCCGCCCTCCGTCGCCGCCCGTTGTGATGGCAACTTTAGAAACAATCGGCGCTACGGCCGGTGAATCGGACGTGCGCGAGATCGAGACCAGCATGCACCTCTCCAAAACTAATCCAGGAAGAGATCTCGGTTGGGCTTCACATGCCCACAATCATGATGGCAACAGCCAACAAACGGAGGCAGAAAATATTCGAGTAAGACATTTTTTATTTTTGCTAAATCGATCATGATCATTGTATAATCGTTTTTGTATTTCATTTGGAATAATGCTAGGATCAATTAAAAAAAATAATAAAATATATTTTTGCCGGAACTCAGCTTTAACTGGTTAAAGTGTATCTAATCACAAAATTATATTTATTACATATACTTATTACCGTATATACTCGAGTATAAGTCGTTCCGAGTATAAGTCGAGACCCTAATTTACCACAAAAAAATGGGAAAAACTTAATGACCCGAGTATAAGACGAGGGTGAGAAATGCACAGCTACTGTAAGTGGAAAAGAGGGTCAACAATGCCCACTTGCAGCATCACTGTGCCCATTTGCATGCCTTACTGTGCCCATTTGCAGCCATAGGTCCCCTGAACTTCAAACTCGGTAGTTAAGGGTTCCTAGATGCCCCCTAGCTGCAGCCAAAATTTGGGGTCTCTGAACCCAAAGGGTCCCGAAATGACATTGCTGCAGATGGACACAGTTGACTGAATTTGGGGCCCCGTATCTCGGGGCCACTTAGTGCTAGGAACCCCAAATTTGGTGTGCAAACCCAGTGGAACTAGCACCATAAAATTTTCAAAAGCTGGGATTTCTAGCACCAAGTGGCCCCGAGATACAGGGCCCCAAATATCAGTTTAGAAAATGTCAAGCACTTTTCTGCAGCAGAGAATGACATTTTCTGAACCGGTTTTTGGGGCCCCGTATCTCAGGGCCACTTGGTGCTAGGAACCCCAGCTTTGGATATGTTATGGTACCAGTTCCACTGGGTTTGCACACCAAATTTGGGGTTCCTAGCACCAAGTGGCCCTGAGATATGGGGCCCCAAAGTCGGTTCAGAAAATGTCGAGCACTTTTCTGCAGCATAGAATGACATTTTCCAAACCGAGTTTGGGGCCCCGTATCTCGGGGTCACTTAGTGCTAGGAACCCCAGCTTTGGATACATTGTGGTACTGGTTCTACTGGGTTTGCACACCAAATTTGGGGTTCCTAGCACCAAGTGGCCCTGAAATACGGGGCCCCAAAGTCGGTTCGGAAAATTAAATTTTTTGCTGCAGAAAAGTGCTTGACTCGAGTATAAGTCGAGGGGGGCACTTTCAACACAAAAAAAGTGCTGAAAAATTTGACTTATACTCGAGTATATACGGTACATATTATATTTTTTACATATATTGCAAAATGTTGGCCCTAAGATGTGGTGGCTGCATTAGTTTTGTATTTTCACCTGGTTCCAATAACACACTTCCTGTCTAAGGCCGGCCAAAAACGGTTCGAACCTCAGCCAGTTCAGCAGAAACTGTCTGAGATTCGAACCATTAATTGACAAGCTTGAATGGACCAAGTTGATCGATCAACTTGGGGTACAACCAGCCAGCCGGACTCTCTGGCGATTATCGCTAGCAGCTGCTATAGCCGCAAGCGATAATCACTGTCTTAAGAGTGACAACACTCAATGACTGCATCTGTAGAGGAGTAATGTTGTCACCCCCCCCCCCCCCCCCCCAGGCTGCTTTCCCAATGCAACCAACCACACCCAAGGACTTAGATATCCAATGGAGGCTCCAAATCCACAGATCCAATGTTGTCACCATCAGAAAACCCTTCACAAGAAATGCCATGAAGCCATCGCTGTAGACAGGACGTGGCTGCATTTGTTTAGCAGCCCTGAGATGTAACAAAAAAGACAAACAAAGGGGTAAAAAACAAGTATTTTTATTGAAAAAAAAAGGCAAATTTGTTATATGATGTAATATGCTTTAGCAAACTTAATATCATTATTTCAGGTTTATATCTACTTTTTTTGCTTTGTAGTTATTTTATGTAACAGTATCTGCATACATTTGTATGTGTTTTATGCTTCGTATGACGTTTTGTCTGAGGGCGAGTGAAGGAGGACAGCTTTTGTTTGCACTCCCTGTAGGAATAGAAAAGAAAAACAAATCAATAACAGCTAATGGGAGAAGGGGAAGAAGGAGTTGATTTAATGAATAGGATTAATAAGTGATTTAATACGATTCCCATAAGAGATTTATTTGACTGATGTCACTCCTGAAGGGCTTGTTCTCACCAGGAGGAGATGTGTTTTTTTTTATTTTTTGAGCGTTGCGTTTTAGGGCAGCCCATGCATTTCAACGCGCTACCCTAATGTGCGAGAGTCGCGCAGAAAAGGCGGCGACACAATTAAAAAACACATAGTAGCATTTGGACAGGTGCAAGCGTGTTTGCTAGATGCATGTGGATGGCACCGGTGCACGTCTGCAAAGGGGCAGTGCGTTTTTTTGTGCGGTGAAACGTGCGGTTTTGCATTCACAGCCCCTACTCTACATATGGATACATTGAAAAATACATATTGTTGCATTGTTTTTACACAATGACACTTGCATACTATCTTGCAAGCACCATTTTACACAGGAGTAGTATTTGACAGCTGCTCCTCCTGTGTAAATACATAGCAATTCCTGGCTGTCATTTTGACAGCCGGGAATTGTAATTAATAATGTTAACTCTGAATGTGCAGAAGAGAAGCAACACAGCAGTACAACAACGCTGGATCCTCTGGGCAGGTGAGCACCTTAAAGTGATTGTAAAGTCTTGTTTTTTTTTCCCTATAAAAATAACAAACATGTTATACTTGCCTCCTCTGTTGCAGTGGATTTGCACAGAGCAGCCCCGATCCCCCTCTTCTGTGATCCTGGCCCCTCCCGATCAGTGCCCCACAGCAAACAGCTTGCTATGGGGGACACCCGAGCTGAGTCACCGCTCCGTGTGTCCATCAGACACGGAGCCCCGACCTGGCCCATGCAAAATTGGGCTTAGGCATTCACATTTGTTTTACCCTTAGGCGTGAAGGGGTTAAAGTTTAGAATGACAGAGTGACTTTAACTACCTCCCACCCCACCGTATAGTAAAAGGACAGCGGGCGGGATCCCCTCTCGTTATGGGTTAACGTCATATGACGTCGCCCTGGCGTCACCGCTCTCGCGCTGTGTTACCCCGGTCTGGGTAAAGAGCTGATGGCGCGGCTCTTTAACCATGTGATCGGCTGTGTCCAATCACATGTAAACATGGAAGTGACGTTTTGTGGCTCTCCTCGCCTCACATTGACCGAGCGTGCAGCAGAGACTGTACAGGTAATCGGTGCCCTGATTATCAATGTAGCCCCAGCAATGTGCATCAGTAATGCCAGTCAGTGCTCATCAGTGCCGCATATCAATGTCACTTATCAGTGCCCATCAGTGCAGGATATTTGTGCCTCCTCATCAGTACCACCTAATCAGTGCCCATCAGTGCCCATCAGTGCAGCATATTCGTGCCACCTCATTAGTGCCCATCAGTGCCACCTCATTAGTGCCCATCGGTGCCACCTCATTAGTGCCCATCTGTGCCACCTCATCAGTGCAGCACATCAACGCTCATCAGTGCAGGATATTCGTGTCTCCTAATCAGTGCCCATCCGTGCCACCCCATCAGTGCAACATATTGCTCATCAGTGCAGCATATTCTTGCCTCCTCATTAGTGCCCATCAGTGTTACCCATCAGTGCAGCGTATTAATGCTCATCAGTGCAGGATATTCGTGCCACCTCATCAGTGCCACCTAATCAGTGCCCATCATCATTAGTGTCTCCCATCAGTGCAGCATATTTGTGCCTCCTCATTAGTGCCCATCGGTGCCACCTCATCAGTGCAACATATCATTGCTCATCAGTGCAGCATATTCTTGCCTCCTCATTAGTGCCCATCAGTGTCACTCATCAGTGCAGCGTATTAATGCTCATCAGTGCAGGATATTCGTGCCACCTCATCAGTGCCACCTAATCAGTGCCCATCATCATTACTGTCACCCATCAGTGCAGCATATTTGTGCCACCTCATCAGTGGCCATCAGTGTCACCCATCAGTGCAGCATATCAACGCTCATTAACAGCCCATCAGTGCAGGATATTCGTGCCTCCTAATCAGTGCCCATCAGTGTTGCCTCATCAGTGAAGGAGAAAAATTACTTATTTACTAAATTTACTGACAGAAACTAAAACTTTTTTTTTCAAAATTTTCTGTCTTTTTTTTCATTTTTTTTTTTTTAGCATTAAATAAAACACCCAGTGGTGATTAAATGCCACCAAAAGAAAGCTCTACTTGTGGGAAGAAAATGATAAAAATGTCATATGTGTACAGCATTGCATGACTGCGCAATTGTCATTCAAAGTGTGACAGCGTGAAAATTGGCCTGGGCAGGAAGGGGGTGAAAATGTCCGGTATTGAAGCGGTTAAAAATGGGTAACAAACCATGAAAAAAGGTTAAAAAGAATTTTAAAAAAATATATAGCAATTGCCGATAAAACGCAGTCCTTCAGCAAATGTTTCGGGTTTACATTTTACTTTACTTTCTAGATTTTGTTTTGCAGATATTTATGTAACTCTGTGCATTTGTGTGTATTTTATGCTCCATATGTTTGTTTTGCCAGTTTTGCTCCCCGGGTGATTGGATTTTTTTTTTGTTGTTTTAGTGCAGGACGAAACATTTACACATCAGACTGAGCTTTTGTTTGCGCTCCCTGTGGAATCTGTGATTTGATGTTTGCAAACCATAGACAGCGTGATAAAAAAAAAAAACATTGTTTTGATAAAGGGATCCGAATTGACATGTCGTTTAAAGAAATTCCTATTTCGCTGAATAAATCAAAATCAAAACATGGAGTTCTTAACCAAAAATATCCATATCCCTTGGGGGTAGGGGAACCAAATAATGGGGGTATGGAGACGGGGGGGGGGCACTTAATGATAAATACCATGTGGACTATTTATCCTAAAAGTAGTCAATTCACTAAACAACGTGCAGGTTTGTGCAATAGTCTTAGGCAGGTGTGATAAAACGCTGTAAATGAAGAATCCGAGATAGAAATAGAGATAGATCTTTCCGAGATAGAAGCGTTCATAGTTTATTTTTTATCAATTAACAAAATGGAAAGTAGAGGAGCAGAAGAGAAATCCAAATCTTGTTTCTTATTTTGTCTCTCACTGGTAAAATAAACCGACCATTAAAATTATAGACGGATCATTTCTTTGTCAGTGGGCAAACGTACAAAATCAGCAGGGGATCAAATACTTTCTTCCCCTCACTGTATATCCACCCAATGTTGTTTTCAATGTACACCGACAGTGAGTACTGCCGGTACCGATACAAAATGAATAGGCTCAAATCGCACTGCAAAGAATCGCATGGGGATTTCCCCGTCATAGGTGACGAAACGCGTCTGGGAGGGCACGCACTGACGTCACCACGCTGTCTGTGAGGACGGGCTCTTATGTTCGCCGGCCGGCATTTGTTTTATGAATTTTATTCCATGTAAGTGCAATACATTTCTTCGTTTTTATTAAATGGTATACAGTATCACTATATGGTCAGTTTGTCCCTTCTTTGAGCTTCCCCGGAGTACATCTCCAGTATAGCCTTGATCCAGCGGGACGCCTAGGGGGTTGTTATTACCAGGTAGTCGGGCACTTTTTCCAATTTGTGCGAAGTCACTGTGGTGGTTACCTGATTGATTTATGGACTATTGATTTACCAGTTCATGGACTGATTTCACCATTTATTTATTATTTATGTTTTGAGCGCAGCTCTTTTCCATCCATTTATTATTATTTGTGTGTATCCCACAACTGAGTTGCTGCTTTTGTCTTAATTTATTAAGTTTCGCTCGGTTTTCTATTTCTATACATAATATATCTTGCATGTCAAATCCAAAACCATGGCCTTGCTGTGCTCAACAGGGCTGGAGGAGGCATTTCCGGGACCCCTGTGGGTATAGGGGTGGACCACCTCTACATCTCCCCCCAACCCTGTGAGCACGGATGCAGCTTTCTTCCGGGTTCTGAGTGCACGTGCCTCCTAGCTCTGCTGTGATTGGACTTGGCACTTCCCAGCCAATGATTCACGGCCGGGACCTGCTGATCGGCTGTGCCCAATCACAGCCCAGAGCTCTGTGTTGACAATCAACACAGGGCTCTGTACAGAGGGAACGATAAGAAACAAAGAGATCTTTAGTAAAAAGCAGCACACATTGCACGTTATGAGGCACACATTTAACCCCTTACCCACTCAGCGTCATTAATACAATGACAGTGTATAGTATTAGCCCTGATCACTGTATTAGTGTCAGTGACAGTCAGCCTGTTCCCACAAAGTGTCAGATTGGCCACCGCACCATTACAGTCCCATTATGAGTCCCCGATCACCATGATTACTAGTATAAAAAATATTGCAGTATACAATGGAACCTCGGATTACGAGCATAATCCGTTCCAGGAGAATGCTCGTAATCCAAAGTACTCGCATATCAAACAGAGTTTTTCCATTGAAATCAATGGAAACGAAAATAATTCTTTCCGCATTGACTTCAATGGGATGCAATACCGCATGCGGCCAGAGGCAGGGGTGGGGGCGCCAGAGAGCCTCGGAAACGGGCAAAAAGGCCTGAGCACACTTCGGCTGACCTCGGCAAACCTTGGAAAGACTCCGTTCACGAGTCCGAGGTTTGCTGAGGTCATCCGGACTGTCCTCGGCCTTTCCGAACGCCGACGATCGGCGACTTTCGGCTCTGCTCGGCTCCGGCGCCCCCCCCACCTCAGGCCAAAAGCGGTACTGCACACTGCTTTTGGCCTGAATCGTGCTAGTTTTGCGAGACAACACTCGCAAACCGAGTTAGGATTTTTAGAAATACAGTGCTTGTTTTGCGAAACGCTCGTTAACCGAGGTTCCACTGTACACCCCATAGTTTGTAGACGCTATAACTTTTACACGAGCTGATTTAATACACACTTATCGGGATATTTTTTTTTTTTTTATCTGATATGTTTTATAACAGAAAATATTGTTTTGGCTTAGCTTTTTACATTTGTAGTCTTTTTTTTTTTAGTTTATATAATAAAAAATAGGCGCGTACTGCAGAAAAATTTGGTAGTTTTCGTTTCATTCATTTTTTTTTTCTCGTTTTTCGGGTCATTCGTTATGATCGCAATACGTAAATTCGAAAATAAGAAAGAAAATCCGAAAATTCGAAAGAATAACTAATAATAAATATTAAATTATAAGATATGGAATTTCCTTTCAAATTTGGCTGTTAGTGAACGTAACGAATACAAATTTATCCAAAATAATGAATGCCCCATCTAAACAAATGAAACAGAATGAATAAAAAATAATAATAATAAAAAGTTTTTATTATTGTTATTTATTATTATTAATTCGTTGCGTTCCATTCGTTTAGGTACGGCATTCGTTATTTTGGATAATTCGTAACTTTGGATACATCTTTTTCGTTACGTTCACGAACAGCCAAATTTGAAAGGAAATTCCAATACCTATAATTTAATAGTTGGTAATAGTTAAGTTATTATTAGTTGGTTATTTTTTCAGATTTTCGAAATTTTCGGGTTTTCCAATTTACGGAAAAATTTGTTAAACGGGTTTTCGTTCATTCGGATTTTTCCGAATGAACAAATTTGTCACAATTTGTTAAAAAAATTATTCGGAACGAAACAAATTGCACATGTCTAAATAAAACAAAAAACAAAAATACCAGCAGAAGAAATATACAAAATAAATAGGTTGTGCTAATAAACGTGTAAAATTATCAAATGTTGTAGAAGAATCCACATATATTTCGCCTCAATGTGAAAATTAATAAATTAATAAAAACAGTCCATAAGTGATGTGAAAATAGATCTTGAGATCTTGATAACGATCTTCACCACCACCAATAGCTGCAGGGCCTGCTTCCCATCTCCTATTGATCCCACATTACAAGGGATCAGTAACGCGTGTGGCTATAGCCCAGCCCAAGGCCTTTACAGCGGGTCCAGATGGTCTCCCCCCCGCATCACCCCCTTGGTAGCGTATAGGATGAGATGGTATCGCAAAAAAACAAAGGGCTCCACATAGTGTAAAATCTTAGTAAAACTTTATTGTAATAAAAAGTAATGCACTTACAGCTGCCGCTGATAAAAATGCCTTTAAGATCTCGTGTGTCGGCCGGCACACAGAAACAACCCGTCCTCTAGGGCATGGATGGGATTGGTGATGTCAGCGCCTCGCTCCGCCCTGCGCTTTTCGTCATAGGAGGACGTCGTCCAGGGGCACCAAAAGCAGTGAAGAAAAAATGATATAAATTTCATACAGGTATAGTGTTGCATGACCGTGCAATTACCAGTTAAAGTAGAGCATATCCGAACAGCAAAAAAGGGCCTGGTCATAAAGGGGGTAAAATCTTCCGGAGCTCCAGTGGTTAAAGTGCATTTCCATACAGTATGTGCGTGTAAACGGGAAAAAGAGAAAGTGGCAGCAGCAGCAAAAAGGTTAACGCAGTGCAGTTCCTCAGTAATCAATCAGCTTTCAATAGAGTAATGAGAATAATGAAAGATGATTGTTCCCTGCGTAGATATTACATTGTTCCACATGGATTCACATCAGAAATAGCGCTCAGGTTCTATGGCTACAACATGACGTCATGTAGTGTATAGCAGCATACATTGTATTGGAAATATTGATTTCATTTAATGTATGCAGTACACAGATAAGTTAAAAAGCAAAACTCTGCAAAGTACAGTCAGTGTATCAGCCTACGTTGTATACTGAATAATAGAGGGAAGTACTTACAGATGGATCGTTTAAGGAAAAAAAAAAAAATTATACAGGATTTATATATCGCCAGTACAAATACAATACACTTTAATACAGTAGATATCAGATGGCCTTGCTTGTTAGAGCTTACAATCTAAGAAGGAGGGTCAAAAGATACAAGAGGTAATAACTGTGGGGGATGTGCTGATGGAGAAAGTAAATGTACAGTTGTTAGATGGGGGGGGGGCAGATCTGAAGAGAGGAGTTTTCAGGGATCGTCTGAAAGTAGGAGATAGTCGGACAGATTGGGGTAGAGCATTCCAGAGGATGGGAGAGGCTCTGTAGAAGTCCTGGAGGCGAGCATGGGAGGAGGTGACAAGGGAGCTAGAGAGCAGTAGGTCTTGGGAAGAGCCAAGAGGACGGTTTGGTTGGTATTTTGAGAATAGGTTAGAGATGTAGCTGGGGACCAAGTTGTGGATGGTTTTGTAAGTTACCGTTCGTATCTTGAATTTGATTTGTTGGTCGAGTGGCAGCCAATGGAGGGATTGGCAGAGAGGGGTATAGCAGACGCCGAGCGGTTTGTAAGGCAGCAGCGATCATAATGGACTTGAGGGGGGATAGCCTATTTAGAGGTAAGCCAATGAAGAGGGAGCTGCAATAGTCGAGGCGAGAGATGACCAGAGAGTGGATTAAAAGCTTTGTGGTGACATTGGTTAGAAAGGAGATCTTGGAGATGTTGCGGAGGTTGAGGTGGCAGGTTTTGGACAGCGATTGGATGTGGGGCCAAAAGGATAGTTCAGAGTCCAGGATTACACCTAGGACCTTGGCATGGAGGGGACAGGTTGATAGTCGAGAAATTGATTTTGACAGAGAAATCAGGGGAAGGGGCACGTGGGGGTTGGGAATATCATGAGCTCAGTTTTGGATAGGTTGAGTTTGAGCAAGTGATGTGACATCCAGGCTGATATATCTGTTAGTAAGTTGATGATGCATGAAGAGACAGATGGAGTGAGTTGGGGGATGGAGAGGTAGATCTGGGTGTCATCCACGTAGAGATGGTATTGAAAGCCATGGGAGGCAATCAACTTACCCAGGGAGGAGGTGTAGATTGAGAAAAGGAGAGGTCCAAGAGCAGAATCTTGGGGGACCCCAATGAAGAAAGGAAGAGGAGAGGAGGAAGTAGAATTGTAAGTGACACTGAAGGAGTGGTGGGATAGGTAGGATGAGAACCAGCGAAGAGTACAGTCACGAAGACCAAGGGAGTAGAGTTTTTTGAGGGGGAGGCGGTGGTCCACTGTATCAAAGGCAGCAGAGAGGTCCAGGAGAAGTAGTACAGAATGGTGTTCATTGGTTTTAGCTGTTAGGTCAATGGTGAGTTTAAGGAGATCAGGGCGAAATCCGGACTGAAGGGGATCAAGAAGTTTGTTCATGGTCAGATGGTCGCTCAGTCGGTTGTAGACCAGTCTTTCAAGGAGTTTGGAGGAGAAGGGTGAGTAAGGAGATGGAGCATAGGTTAAGATTCGTGGGGTCCAGTGAGGGCTTTTTAAAGATGGGGGTGACTCTCTTTTAGAGAGTTGGGAGGCCAGAAGAGAGGGAGAGATAGAAAATGTGAGTTAGAGAGTGTAGAATCGAGTCAGAGGGTGAGCGTAGTATTTGCGAGGGAGCAGGATCCAGAGGGCAGGTTGTTAGGTGGGCATTAGAAAAAAGTTTAGCAACCTCATTAATACTAGCAGGGTTGAAAATGCTATAAATAAAATAAACAGTACACTTTAGAATGCTCTTTTTCTATTAATTATGTTATCTTAGGCTGCGTATTCAAACATCCTAGGTTTTAGGCTTGTACCTTTGCCTGGTGGGACACTGGCAAAGCTTTTGAGGACACGCCCCCTTGCACGCCTTACCGATCACCCTACCCCAATCTATGAATCCTCAGTTTTTTGCTATTGTCCTAATGTGATGGACCTCTTCTCCCTTATGGAGAAATCACTCTCAACTCAACAGCTTCATAACTGCGTTATAGCCAAAAGACGGCTACAGCGTGGCTCTGTTGTTCTAGGAGGGCCTCCATGGATGTCCTCCCGGAACCACGCCCCGCGCGTGCTCCCTGGGGCGTGCATCTGGCACACTTTGTGATCGCGGTATAGGGCTGATCACAGCGTTATTTATCATGTGATTGATCAGCTGATCCAATCATGGTTGATCACAATGTAAACATTCCTGCCGGTTATTGGCATTCCTTTCCTCACGTGCTGTCAAAGCGCGAGGAAAGCAGAGCCGGTAACTGGCAAGTGTGACAGGGGCCCTGATCATCAGTGCAACCCCATTCGTGCTGCCTATCAGTGCTGCCCATCTTGTCTTTGGACCTCAAGTCGAACCAAAGTAGTGTAGGGACTACTTTGAAGTCGCACAGATATGAACGGTACTCATTGGAAATCATGGGGTACGACTTGACATGCGACTTTGCAGTCCCAAGTCACCGGACAAGTTGCAAGTTTTTTTACCATTAATTGTATGAAACCAAATGAAGTTTTGCTATAAATAAAAAGTATACATTTTATTCTGCTCTTTTTCTGTTAAAGGAGAAGTATGGGATAGGCTAAATAATTAACAACTATTACCATAATTATGAATCTGCTGTTATTTATTTCCTTCCTCTTTTTATTTTTTCAGCAGGGGGCTCTTCATCTATCATGTCGGTCCCAGTAACGGTCCATTGGCTGTAGTGGGAGGTGTTGGGGAGGGCTGTGCCTCCCCCTTCAGATTTCAATTGTGCCCCCCCACCCTCCATGGAAGGTATGCCCGTTGGGCTCCTTCTCACAAAGTCTGAGCACAGGCTTCCCCTCCTCCCCAGCACACAGCTCAGATTGATTATCTTACACGCAGCCTCTATCTGCACACTGTGTAGCTGCCTGCTATGCTGCACAATCGTTTTTATCTGGGAACTTCACAGGTCAGCACTGCAGCATAGCAGGCAGCTACACAGTGTGCAGATAGAGGCTGTCTGTAAGAGAATCAATCTGAGCTGTGTGCAGGGAAGGAGGGGGAGAACAGACAGCCCAGAGCCGACATCCATCAAACAGAGGAGAAAGAAAGGAGGTGGATCTTGACATGCTTGTTTAAAAAAATAAAAATAAAATAAAAGTCCTAGGTTTACAATCACTTTAACCACTTCAGCTCCAAATGATTTACCCCCCTTCATGACCATATGTAACTTTAAAATGACAATTGTGCGGTCGTGCGACGCTGTATCCAAATCAAATGTATGTCCTTTTTTCCCCACAAATAGAGTTTTCTTTTGGTGGTATTTGATCACCTCTGCGGTTTTTTATTTTTTGTGCTTTACCATAAAACACATCCAATAAAAAAAAGTAAAAAAATCTAATTTCTTCATCAATTTAGGCCAATATGTATTCTGCTACATATTTATGGTAAAAAAAAATAAGCGTATATTGATTGGTTTGCACAAAACTGCAAACTATGGAATTTTTTTATTTTTGCCATTTTTTTTTTATTTTTTTTTTATCACTAATAATGGTGAGGATCAGCGATTTTTTATAGCGGGATTGCGATGGACAGTCGGACACTAACTGACACTTTTGACCCTTTTTTGGGGACCAGTGACACTAATACAGTGATCAGTACTAAAAATATGCACTGTTACTGTACTAATGACACTGGCAGGGAAGGGGTTAAACATTTGGGGCAATCAAAGGGATAACTATGTGCCTGACCAGTGTTTTAGTGTACTGTGGGAGGTGCTTTTACAAGAGGAAGACATGGATTGGTGCCCCTGCTTTGCAAGAACACAGGATCCGTGCCTTCCGTACTGACAGAACAGTGATATGCCTTGTTTACATAGACAGACCGCCGTTCTTCGGGACCCGCAGATCCGATCCCGCTGGCGGCGCACATGCACTCCCCAGACCCGGAAGTGTCGGATCACGTACTAGGTACATGATCAGGCACAGCAGTGTCACCGTATAAGTAAGTTATATGGGTGGTAAGTGGTTAACAGAAAGGGTGCACTTCTCAGTGGGCTGGAAATATTTTTTTTTTTTTTTTTTTCAAGTAACGTTTTTATTATTTTCCGTTTTTGCAGTACATTATGCAGTAACAGTTGGTGTTTGTATCAGTAGTACAATAATGTTGAATTCTTGTATACAGTGTTAATAATCAAATGCCATATTCCAATATTAAAGTTTTGCAAAATGCCAGCTACGTGTCATCGTCTTCCATTTACTATATTTACTGGCAAGTTTATAATCTTACTGTAATAGCAGAATCATAACTTAATTATCTATGGCTATGAAGTCACAGGTATGTATAACACAAAGAAGAAGAGGTGGGTAGTAGAGAGAGAGGGGGTTAGAGAGGGGGGGGGTATAGTAGGTATATCAACGGTGGTGTTACCTGGTCATGGTGGGTCCTCCCGGAGGTGCCATAGCTCCCAGACCCTGTTATGTGCTTCCAATGTATCTTGTATTCTAGCTGTCATCTTTTCCATCACTTCTATGTCCTTTATTCTAGTGTACAGGTCCTCAGCAGAGGGGGGTGAAGAACGCTTCCAATGTAGTGCTATAAGGCATCTTGCCGCCGTCAGTATGTGACGTACCAGTTTTTTATATGAGGTGGGGAGTTTAGGCGGCGGTAGGCCCAGTAGGAAGAATTTTGGGGAAGCCTGGATCTGTATGTCCAGGAGGCGTTCCAGTAGTTGCTGGACTGTGGACCAGTAAGGAGTCAACAATGGGCAGCTCCAGTATATATGTAGGAAGGTGCCCCTTGCTCCCTGGCATCTCCAGCATCTATCGGAACTATTGGGAAATATGGCATGGAGAACATCTGGGGTCATATACCACAGCAAGAGGATTTTATAGGAGTTTTCTTTGTATAAAGAACACATTGAACTCTTCGCTGTTTGATTCCAGATTATCTGCCATTGCGAGATAGGGAGTTCCTCCCCAAGGATCCCCTCCCATTTAGTCATATACAAGTGTTTACCCTGGCTGTCCTCTGAGAAGACGTTCAAGATCTTGTATATGCTCGATATAAGCCCTCTCTGATTATTGCCCGCCAAGATTGTTGTTTCAAACGCTGATGGTGGTGAAAATTGTAGGGTGGGTGTAATAGTGAGTGCATAGTGCCGAATTTGTAGATACCCGTAGAGTGCCTGTTTGGGGAGGTCATGTTTAGTTTGTAGTTCACCGAATGGCAGCAGTTTCCTTGTTCTGGGGTCCACCAGGTTCCCATAGTGGAACAAGTTCCGGGCTGTCCAATGATGTGACATATGGTAGGTTAGACTATCCGGCACTTTGGGGTTACAGATAAAAGAGGTCAGGAGCGATCTATCTGAGGAGAGACTATGTTTGGGGGCCAGAGTGCGCCACAGCCGTCTCAAGTGGGACATGGGACCCAGCATACGCTCAGGGGCTGCGTCCGCATTCGCACTCCACAGCAGGTTATTTGGATGTATGGGAGCAAGCCATAGTTTTTCGATTTCGGTCCATTTATTATAAGATTTGTGGGTATACCAGGAGGCTATCGCTCGCAATTGAGCTGCGTAATAATATTTAATGATATTAGGGAACGCCAATCCCCCTTCATTGCGGGATGCCATCAGCACCGACCTCGGGACCCTGTGCCTTTTGTAATTCCATGTGAAATGTAATAGATCGGATTGGAGTTTTTTCAGATGGGCAATCGGGATTGGTATGGGTAGTGTTTGGAAGAGATATAAGAGCCTTGGGAGGATAGTCATTTTTATTGAGGCTATTCGACCTAATAGAGAGATGTGGTGTTTTTTCCATTGGGTCAGTGAGGATCTTATAGATCGGAACAGTGATGGGAAATTTTCTTGGTATATGGTACTAAATTTGGGTGTAATAAATATGCCTAGATATTTCAGGGAGTTTATTTTCCATGTGAATGGAAAGTTAGATTTTAAAAGTGAGACCTCGTTAGGAGGGATGTTAATTGGGAGGGCCTCCGATTTTGATGCATTTATCTTATACCCTGAGAGCGCGCAAAAGCGATCTAGTTCTGTTTGCAGGATTGGAAGAGTGATATGGGGTTGAGTCAATGAGAGTATGATATCATCTGCAAAGAGGGAGATTTTAAACTCCCTCCCTCTAACTGATATTCCCCGTATGTCTGGGTTTCTCCTAATGGATGCGGCTAGGGGTTCGACGCAGAGTGCAAATAGCAGGGGCGAGAGTGGGCATCCCTGCCTGGTCCCGTTCGCCACTGAGAATGTAGGGGATAATGCAAAGGGGGTCCTGACTTGGGATGTTGGGCCTGTGTATAAATGTCTGATCGCTTGTAGGAAGGGGCCTCGAAAGCCCATGAATTGTAGTGTGGCAAATAGAAAGGGCCATCCCAAGCGGTCAAACGCTTTTTCTGCGTCTAGACTGAGCAACAATGCCGCCTGGTGTTCTCTATTCACCACCTCCACCAGGTCTATAATTTTTCTGGTATTGTCGCCAGCCTGACGCATTGGGACGAACCCTACCTGGTCTTTATGGACCAGTGAGGGGAGAATCTGGTTTAGGCGATTGGAAAGTAGTTTGGTGAAAATTTTAAGGTCGGAATTCAGTAATGCAATGGGTCTGTAATTGGTGCAGAGGGAAGGGTCTTTGTCTGGTTTAGGAATTAAGGTGATAAAAGAACGGTGCATGTCCGGTGGTATATCGGCCTTGTGAAGAAAGGCATGGAAGACCTTGCTCATATGCGGGAGCAGTATGGGGAGAAATGTCTTGTAATATTCATATGGGAATCCGTCGGGTCCCGGGGCTTTATGGGACGGGAGGGATTTAATGGTCATCTCTATTTCCTCATCTGTAATCTGTGTGTTCAAGGTCAGTAGGTCGGAGGATGTTAAATGGGGAACTCCACTGCGTTCTAAGTATTCTCGCATTTTGTAAGACAGGTCGGGGGAGGGGGGATTGCTAGGTATGTCTGGGTTATTGTATAAGTGTTTATAGAAGTCCGCAAAAACCTGAGCTATTTCTTTAGGGTGGGAGACTATATGCCCCGACTTATTTTTAATCTGATGTGGTGTCTGCATGTGGAATTTGTCCCGCAGTTTGTTAGCTAAAAGGGAGTGCGCTTTGTTACCTTTATCGTAGAATAATTGCTTTAGTCTTGTCAGTGCTTTTTCTACCTGGCCTAGAGCGAATTCCTTCAGGGTTGAGCGAAGGCTAATGACTTTCCGAAGCAAGGGTATGGAAGGGGTGGCTTGAAGTTTGCGTTCAAACATTCTAAGGTCCTGCTCAGTTTTTAGCTTTGCGGCTAGGGAATCTTTTTTCATTGCGGAGGACAAGGCTATGCATTTACCTCGCAGGACTGCCTTGTGGGCCTCCCAGAGGGTGGTTGGTGATATATCCGGCGTGTTGTTTTCAGTGAAGTAGTGTTTTAAGGTGGTATTTAGTTCGACTTGGGAAGGGAGGTGTTGAAGGAGAAATGTGTTAAGCCTCCAGTTATAGGGTTTACGGTTGGGATTGTCTAGTTCTAGCTCTAGTAGAATCGGGGCATGATCCGACCACGAGATGGGGAGTATTTGGGCTTTTCGTGTAAGTCTGAGTGTGTGGTTGTTAACAAAGAAGTAATCTATTCGGGAGTGTGTATGGTGGGGGGCGGAGTAAAATGTATACTGCCGATCTCCTGGGTGAAGGGCCCTCCAGGCATCAAAGAGCGCATAGCGTCTGGAGATTTGTCGAAATAGTCTAGAGCCCCGAAGGACACCTGGTGGAGATACCCTGGAGCCCACCACCTGGCGATCGACAGTTGCTGATTGTACAAGATTGAAATCTCCCCCCACCACTAAGATCCCGGGGGCTGACTTGAAAATACGCTTATATATTTTAGAGAGGAGATTATGTTGTTTAGTGTTAGGCGCGTATACCACGCACAGCGTGATAGGTTGTGTATGCCAGTGCCCCTGTAGAATGATAAAGTGGCCCCTAGGGTCGGAGTAATGGTTTGTGCAAGTGAAGGGGGTTCCCTTTTTGAATAATATAGCCACTCCTGCTTTTTTTTGGGTGCTAGATGAGAGGTACACCTGCGGGAAGTAGTTTATGTGAACTGTGGCGTAGGGGCAATTTGGGGGGTACTGAGCTAGTATGTTTGACCAAATGTTTAGTCCTGGGCATGATAAGACAGTACGTTAAGTTAATCACGTCTTGTAGCTTGGTGTGGACTGTGGTAGAACAGTGATGTTGATCAGCTTCTGGGTTTGGCAGGCTTGCGGGGTACTTCTGGGTTTCGAGGCCGGTTAGAGGAAGATACTTTCTGCCAGACTGTGGGCGGTGATGGGGAGATGGTTACTAAGTCCCATTCCGGTAGCTGTGGAGGTTGTATTTCCAGGGTGTTGCAGAATACTCGGAGATCTTCGGGGTATCGCAGAACTGCGGAGGTTCCCTGTAGCTTTGCTGTGAGAGTGAAGGGGAAACCCCATCTATAGGGGATTGCCTTGTTTTGCAGCTCATGTAACAGTGGTTGAAGAAGTCTTCGTTTCTGTAGGGTGATCCAGGACAGGTCAGGGTAGAGCTGAATTTGTGTCCCAGCAAAGGTGATTTTGCGTGTTATTCGTGCTTGTCTCATGATGGATTCTTTGAGGGGGTAAGAGGTGATTCTGCAAATGATATCCCTTGGTTTTGATGCAGGGCCTTTAGGTCGCAGTGCTCGGTGGGCTCTGTCCATTTCTATATGTTTCGTAGGGGGGTCTCCCAATAGGTTGTTGAAAATGGTTTGCAAGGTGGTTTGCAGGTCTTCGCTGCCCTCTGGCTCCGGGACACCTCTTATTCGGATGTTGTTGCGGCGCCCCCTGTTGTCCAGGTCTTCTATGTGCCTTTGCATATCTCTAAGGAGAGAACGGTGCTCCGTTCCCTGGAGCTGTGTTCTGTGGACTGCTAACTTGGTTTCCTGGATCTCCTCCTCCGCCATTTCTACTCTATCTGCTAAATGTTTAAGTCCCGTTTGGAGGACCTGGATTTCAGAACGGCAGGTTGATTTGACATCCTCTATAAGTTGTTTGAAGTCCTGTTTGGTGGGCATCGCTTGGAAATAAGCGTGCCATGGGGGTGGTATATATTGGTCATGCATATGGCCCACTCGGTGGTCTGGTGAGGCTGGTGCCGGAGGGGGGGAGCGTGGGCTAAATGAACCCGCCTTGGGTGACCGATGGGATCCTGGAACAGGGGGATCCCACGGTTCAGTCCACATCAGGGCCTGCGGCAGTTGGGGGGGTCCTTCATGGTGGGTAGCTGTTGAGGAGCATGGGGGGGTGCTGGCCTTTTGAGCGTATGTGAGGATGTTAGAGGGCAGCTGTTTAGAGACACCATTGTCTCCGGATCTGGAAAGTCTCTGCGTCTTGGGTGGGGGGGAAGACGCTGCCATGGCCCATAGTGTCCCACCCTCTCCCCCTGGTGTGAGATGCAGCTCCGCTGATGGACGAGCGGGGCCTGGGAGGGGTGGAAAGTCCTGGGAGAGAGCTGACGGTGTTGGGGATAGAGGAGACTGGTCCTGAAGGTAGGGGTCTGATGCCGCGCGTAGCAGCCGTGGAAATGCCGCCGAGCACTGAGTATAGTGCTGTGAGGAGGTGGGTGGTCCGGATGGCTGCGGCGCACGTGTCTGCCAGGCCTGGGGGTCAGGGGAGGTAGATGGACTCACCGGTCCTATGTGTGTAGCTGGAGACACCGAGCCTGTCATCGCTGGAGAGGTCTTGGCGTGCGCTCGCTGCTGTGTGGGCTGCGGCTGTTGGTCTCGTGGAGAGATCTGTCCTCCCTGTGCCTGTGTGATCGGCGCCATCTTGGATCCTCCGGCCGGAATGCTCTCTGGTTGGAGAAAGAAGGAACGGAGGTCCGTAGAGGTCCCCGGAGGGGGCTGGGATGTACCCCTGTACCTTGAGGATCGGGTGGTCCGCGATCTGCCCATGTGGGGATGATTTTTCGACCCCCAAATTGCTTATATTGCTGCGGGCTGCTGGAGCTAGGAGATCAAGCGTCCATTAAGGTCGGCTTCCGGTCACGCCCCCCTGGAAATATTTTTTATGCATTAGCAGCTCACAGGTAATAGGATGAAGCTGAAAAAAAAGGAAACCCATACATCTCTTTTAATTTTTTTGTAGTGCTTAGTAAATTTACCAACTGATACTACAGCCATTGCCAAACGTTTTGAGAATGACATAAATATTAATTTTCACAAAGTTTTTAGGATGGCAATGTGCATATACTCCAGAATGTTATGAAGAGTGAATTGCAATTAATTGCAAATTCCCTCTTTGCCATAAAAATTAACTTAATCCCATAAAAAAAAACATTTCCACTGCATTTGTGTAGAAGGCTTCGGGGCGCCCAGGAAAGTCCAACAAGCGCCTCGACCGTCTCCTACAGATGATTCAGCTGCGGGATCGGGGCACCACCACTTGCTCAGGAATGGCAGCAGGCAGGTGTGAGGACATCGGCACACACAGTGAGAAGAAGGATTTTGGAGGATGGTCTGGTGTCAAGAAAGGCAACAAAAAAGCCACCCTATGTCCAGGAAAAACATCAAGGACAGCATTATATTCTGCAAAAGGTACAGGGATTGGACTGCTGAGGACTGGGGAAAAGTCATTTTCTCTGATGAATCCCCTTTCTGATTGTTTGGGGCACGCAGAAAAAACCTTGTCCGGAGAAGAAAAGTTGAGCGCTACCATCAGTCCTGTGTCATGCCAACAGTAAAGTATCCTGGAACCATTCCTGTGTGGGGATGCTTCTCAGCCAAGGGAGTGGACTCCCTCACAATTCTGCCTAAGAACACAGCCATGAATAAAGAATGGTACAAAAACAACCTCCAAAAGCAACTTCTCCCAACCATCCAAGAACAGTTTGGAGAGGAACAATGCCTTTTCCAGCATGATGGAGCACCTTGCCGTAAGGCAAAAGTAATAACTAAGTGGCTTGGGGAACAAAACATCAAAATTTTGGGTCCATGGCCAGGAAACTCCCCAGAACTAAAACCCATTGAGAACTTGTGGTCAATCCTCAAGAGACGGGTGAACAAAATAAACCCACACGAATTCTGACAAACTCCAAGAATTGATTATGCAAGAATGGGCTGCCATTAGTCAGGATGTGGCCCAGAAGTTGATTGACGGCAGGCCAGAGAGGATTGCAGATTGCAGAGGTCTTGAAAAAGAAGAGGTCAACACTGCAAATATTGACTCTTTGCATAAACCTAACCTCTTCACGCCGCGCCTCCTGGCCCTTTAACCACTTAAGGACCGAGCCTCTTTTTGAGATGTGTTTACAAGTCAAAAACTGTTTTGTTTTTTTTGCTAGAAAATTACTTAGACCTCCCATACATTATAAATTTTTTTTTTCTAACATCCTAAAAAATAAAATGGCGGTTGTTGCAATACTTTCTGTAACACCGTATTTTCGCAGCGTGAAAGATAATGTTATGCCGAGTAAATTGATACCCAACATGTTACGCTTCAAAATTGCGCCCGCTCGTGGAATGGCGACAAACTTTTACCCTTAAAAATCTCCATAGGCGATGTTTAAAAAATTCTACAGGTTGCATGTTTTAAGTTATAGAGGAGGTCTAGGGCTAGAATTATTGCTCTCGCTCTACCGATCGCGGCGATACCTCACATGTGTGGTTTGAACACCGTTTTCATATGTGAGCGCTAATCACGTATGTGTTCACTTCTTCACGCGAGCTCGGCGGGACGGGGCGCGTTTTAAAAAAAAAATAAAATTTTCTTATTTATTTTACCTTTTATTTTTTATTTTTACACTGTTTAAAAAAAAAAGTGTCACTTTTATTCCTATTATAAGGAATGTAAACATCCCTTGTAATAGAAAAAAAAAGCATGACCTCTTAAATATGAGATCTGTAGTCAAAAAGACCTCAGATCTCATATTTACACTAAAGTGCAATAAAAAAAAAAAATTGTCATAAAAAAAAAAAATATGGCCCTTTAAGAGCTATGGGCGGAAGTGACGTTTTGACGTCGCTTCCGCCCTGCAATGTTATGGAGACGGGTGGGGATCACCTTCCCCTCACTCGTCTCCATACCCAGCAAGGGTGAAGATCTGATCGCTACTGCCGATGGCTCCGGTAAGCGACGGAGGGCACAGGAGCATGGCAGGAGGGGGGCCGCCGATAAAAGTGATCCGCGGCAAATCCGCCGCAGAGACCACTCTTATCGGAAAGTGGACTGCCGGTCGAAGAAGAGGATACTGGGGTTATGGCAGCTAGCTGCCGCCATAAAAACATTATTCCTCTTCAAAGTAAGGACGTATATTGGCGTGCGGCCGTCCGGAAGTGGTTAAGAGGTTTAGGTTGCTGGGAGGCAGGGCTTAATATCACGTGACCGCTATGATTGGCTGCCACGGCAGTCACGTGATCCGATAACTAACGATCGCAAGCAGGGATCGGGAGCTTTCGGTTAGGCGCCAGTAACTGTTCCGGAAGCACGCAGGGTGCGCTCTCGGCAAAGCTGTATTGACCGCAATTCTCTCAAATACCAAGGACCAGGTGTCGAGAGACCGCATATTTGCGTGCGGCCCGCGCCAAGGGGTTAGTGTAATTGTCAATAAAAAGCCTTTGACACTTGCTCGTAATTATACTTCAGTATATTATAGTAACATCTGACAAAAAGATCTAAAAACACTGAAGCAGCAGACTTTGTGCAAATTAATCTTTGTGTTCTCAAAACTTTTGGCCACAGCTGTAGGGCTAGCTGTTGAGAATCGCTCGGCAATACAAACGCGTTCACACCTTCTAAATGTGATTTTTTTTTTTTTTTGAGTCTAAAAATAACATTGAAATGATAAGTCAGAGTCCTCTTTTTAGAAATGATGCCCTTTAATTCTAATATGTAATATGTATTATAATATGCTGGCAGGGCTATCAATAATGGATAATAGAATTTGCACTTCATTCAACGTAGCGCTTTGTGACTCTATAATAAGTTCTCATTATTATGTTAAGTTTAGAATCAGAATTAGTGACCAGATGCCAAATTCACTGGGTGCTAACATGTTATTGTACACAAAGAGAAAAATTCTTAAATCCGTAATGATTTGACACTTTTTTTTTGTTTTTTTTCTAAGCATCTTGTAAATCAGTTTTATTGAAAAAAAAATCTCACTATAACAAATTCCTTTAATATTTTTGAGATAGTTTACATTGCATAGGAGCTCCAGTGTATTTCATTAAATCCCTCGGTAAGTGGGAGTTTGTGTTTATTTAATCACGATTTTCTCAGAGTAGCTCACTAGAGCTTAGATTTGGTATTAAATCTTATTGGGAGCATTGTGTGCGCGTGTGTATATAATTATTTAATAATACATTTTACCAAGGGATCCAATTATGGCTGCTAAACAAGTGGTTCTATGAGGAAAATATCTATACAATGTACTTGAAGTTTGTTTTCATTAATTCGCATTGCCTCTCGTTTGTGCTCCTTAGCTCTCTAGGCTGTTGGCTTGCATCGGCATTGCTCTTTCTTTGTTTGCATTGTTACTGTGTATTATTATTATTATTATTATTATGCTGGAATTTTATATTACCAATAGTTTTCACAGAGCTTTACAAAATAAAGGGAAATAGTACAGTTACAATACAATAGAGGGTTATGAGGGCCTTGCTCTTGAGAGTTTACAGTCTAAAGCAGTGGTCTCCAAACTGCGGCTCTTTGATTCCTTTTATCCAGCCCCTGGAGCATTATTTCATCCACTGATACCAACAAAGGGGCATAAATCCCTTCCAATGACACCAGTGAAAGGGGCACAATTCCTCCCAGTGACACCACCAATGATGGGGTACTACTATTCCTCCAGCTGACACCAGTGAATGGGGCCCTACTGCTGCTTTTCATCATTTGCCTAAATTACACAAATCCCAAGTCCCTATACAGTGGCGTCCAATTGAGGCTGGCATTGGCTCTCTCTTAGAGCCCCTTGGCGAGTGGGTTCATTCCCACCTTCAGCCCCTCATCCAGAGGCTCCCAGGTTACATCCGTGAGGACCGTGACGCAGGACATGTTTTACACAAGCTCCAAAGTAGACGGATGATCCAGTTTGGTAACTGTGGATGTCACTGCATTGCACTCCTCCATACCCCACTCGCTGGCTTTGGTAGCTGTAAAATATCACCTTTAGAAGTATAGTTCATATACATTAGAACTTCAGGACTATCTGCTAAGATGTATAGATTTTCTTTTGACCCACAACTTTTTTTCTTTCTGACAATATTACTTGCAATTGTGTGGTACGTCGATGGATGCCATATTTTATCCTTCCTCGGCAAATATTTATACGGGTTGGTGGAAGGAATTTTATATTTTTTCCCCATCCTAATCCATTTTATAGCAATTTATTTTGGTATGGCAGATTTATTGATGACCTGCTTATCATTTGGTTTAAGGATAATGCTACTTTTGATGTTGCACCATTTTTGCACCATGTAAATGCCAATGACTTTCATTTAAAGTTTACTGGTAATTGTCACAACAGGGTCATAGATTGCCAGAATGTCACCTTGGAAGGTGATCCCTCTGCCCAGACTGTTTCCACTGAAACTTTTCGTAAACCCACCGCAAGCAATACCAATTTACTGGGCAGTAGTTGCCATCCAGCCCACACTATAAAGGTCATCTCAGTAGGAGGGTTTACTAGGGCTAGAACAGGGGTCTCCAAGCTTTCCAAACAAAGGGCCAGTTTACTGTCAATCAGGCTTTAGGGGGGCCGGACTGTGGCCATCGGGAGTACAAAATGTCCCATCGTCAGTGGGAGTATACAGTCCCCCATCATTGGTAGGAATTGCGCCCCATCATTGGACCCCATTGTTGGCATCATTGGGAGGAACTGTGCTCCATCGTTATTGCCATTGGTAGGAATTTATTTCCCATCATTGGTGACATTAGGAGGAATTAGGCTCTTCATTGGTGTCTGTGAATAAAATAGCACATCAAGAGCCGGATAAAAGCAAGAAAAGGGCTGCAGTTTGGACACCACTGGGCTAGAAGAAACTGCTCTATGGAGGTTTCTTTTAATAATCAATGGCAAGTAATTAGGAACAGGCTCCAGAGGTTCTCCTCAGTGGTCTATCCAGAGAGGTTTTGATGTTGCAGCTGCCAAACAGCAAGTGGATTTATTATCCAACACTCATACTGTTAGATCCAAACCCAGGAATTTGAGGAGACACAAGAGCTCCAAACAGTCTGTCACTTTTGTTACACCATACTCCGTGGAATATCAACAAATCACTAACATCATAAAGCGGAACCTCCCTATTCTGTGTTCTGATGAAACCTTATATAATGTTTTATCCAGTGGTGTTCGTTTCTCCAGTCGTCACGCACCTACACTTAGGTCACTTTTATCTCCAAGTCTTGTGTCCCTTGACAATAAAAAGAAGGAAAAAAAAATGTGGTTCTCACATACGTGGACTCAAGACTTGTAGATATTGCCGTACACACACTGTGTCCAAGAGTTTTGTTTCTGCCAACACTGAGGCTCCATGCACACTGGGAGCAGAAAAAACGTCAATGTTTCTTTTCTCGGACATCACGGGACACACAGCCACAGTAATTACTGATGGGTTATAGCATGGGTCTTCAAACTATGGCCCTCCAGTTGTTCAGGAACTACAATTCCCATCATGCCTAGTCATGTCTGTGAATGTCAGAGTTTTACAATGCCTCTTGGGATGTGTAGTTCTGCAACAGCTGGAGGGCCGTAGTTTGAAGATCCCTGGGTTATAGGGTATCACTAGGTATTGGACACTGGTCACACCCTAATCAGGAAGTTCAACCCCCTATATAACCCCTCCCCTTCCAGGGATACCTCAGTTTTTACGCCAGTGTCTTAGGTGTTGGACGTGCAAGGATGTCCTGTGCTGAAGCTCCAAAAGGAATATCCTAAGATCCTATACTGGGGCAAGCCAGGCGACCGGATCCATTCAAAGTGTCTTTTCATGGCCGAATTGGATGGTACCCGGGCCTCGTGTCCGAAGAAACGAGGTTTTACCTGTAACGCTTCTCTTTTTAGAGAGCTGGACCCGCGGATCAGAAAATGGCTTTAAACTTCCTAATTTCTGGCGAGGTGCTTTACAGGCCCAGAACTGAAGGATCCCCCTACTGATGGGGGCCCCAGTCTCTGACGGTTTTTCACAAACGGAGCCCACCGTGAGAGGCGAAGGTTGGGTATGTGTAAACTGAACCCTGCGTCTGGATAAGGTAAGAGGAGATTCCACAGAATTTTAATTCTAGTGGCTTTTCTCCTTTAAGGTAAATGCATGCTGTGCCTATTGTGACCTACGGGGGCTGCCAAGAGCACAAACCTTCTCATGCTTAATTCTGTCTCAGCGTCCGCTGCACAGGCTCTTCCTCTGGCTCCAAAGGTAAGATGGTGGGGGGGTTTTCTCTGCTGGGATGGTCCCCCCAGGCTAGGGAAAGGCTCAGGTATGCTGGAAGGCGGGTGAGACCGCACTGTCACAGCCGCCGCCGCCACCGAAGCCGCATTGCAATGCAGGGCCCATCACTGCCGGCCTCCTCCTTATTGCCCCACCCCCAGCCTTCCTTCAGGCTTGTCAGGAAGGGTCGGTTCGTGCGGGAAGCGCTCGTTTTTCAAAAACGAGGGGGGGGGCGGGGCGTCAGCACAGCGTCAGCGTGCTCAGACGCCCACAGTGCCACAAAGCATGGCTATTTAAAGCACACTGTACCGGTGCTCTGAGCCTTAGAGGGACACAGAGCTGACAGTCGCATGTAAGGTGGGACACAGGCATTCCCCTGGGCTGCATTTACTAAAGAACACCGGATTGGGCATTTGGTAGCAAGGCTTTTAGCCAGACTACATCGCTCAGCAGTCAGTGTTCGTTTGATACCTCACACCTTGTTGCTTTGCACTATGGGTAGAAGAGGTTCAGGTACCCCAAGAACCAGAGGCACTAGGGGGTCTCGTTCAGGTTCTGAGGACCCCCTGTCTGCTACACCATCCCCTCCTGAGGGACCAGGGGCAGCTGAACAGGGAGAGCCATTGGGGTTAGGGGCTACACTTGCTGCCGGCACTTCAGCCCCTGTGTACATTACACAAGAAGTTTTTTCCTCAACCATTACTGGATTAGAGAAAAGACTAATGGCCGTGATTACATCTTCACTTAGTGGAAGAAAACGCACAAGGCCTTCCTCTGCTCCCCAAGACCCTCAGACAGAGGAGCTCTGGGATAAAGGAGATGAATCCCTTTCAGAGGATCGGGATGGGACAGATGATTCCTCTTCGGAGGATTCAGGTGGAGAGGGACCCTCTGCGACTTCCCAAGAGGAGAAAGTCCTAGTGCAGATCCTTACTGGTTTGGTCCGCTCCACATTTAAGTTGCCCATACCTGAAACTACTACAGAAACCTCTTCTGCTTTGGGGTCACTGAAACCTTTCCAAGCAGCACATGCTTTTCCTGTTCATAATTTACTTGAAAAGCTGCTTTATTCTGAGTGGGAACACCCAGATAAGCGATTTCTTCCGCCGAAAAAGTTTTCTACACTTTATCCTATGGAAGAAAAATTTATTAAGAGGTGGGGAATACCGGCCATTGATGCGGCCATTTCCTCTGTAAATAGTAGTCTGACTTGTCCTGTAGACAACGCTCAGATGCTCAAAGATCCTGTGGATAAAAAGATGGACATCTTATTGAAAGATGTTTTTTCCTTAGCAGGATCAGTGGCCCAACCTGCAGTAGCAGCGATTGGAGTCTGTCAATACTTAAGAGACCATGTTAAGCAGGTCATCAAAGTATTACCTGAACAGCAGGCCCAGGGGTTGGCTAACCTTCCTGCGGCTTTATGCTATGTTGTTGACGCTATCAGAGATTCTATCGTGCAGACCTCTCGCTTGGGTTGGTGCATATACGTAGAATCTTATGGTTAAAGAACTGGTCAGCCAAAGCACCATGTAAGAAGCTCCTGGCTGGGTTTCCCTTCCGTGGTGAAAGGTTGTTTGGAGAGGACTTGGATAATTATATCAAGACGATCTCCTGTGGGAAAAGCACTCTCTTACCTGATAAGAAGAAGAGTAAGCGTCCCTCTTTTAAACGGACTCTTTCCCCAGTGCCAGGGGCATCAGCCTCCAGGCAGTCACGACGGTCTCCTCCGTCTGGGGCAATAAACAAGAGTTAACCCCAGGGACACAAGAGATCCTGGGGGAAGAAGTCTTCTAGACAAGACACTAAGGCCTCTTCATGAAGGTGCGCCCCGCTCGCTCGAGTGGGGGGAAAGACTGCTGCAGCTCTCAGGGCCCTGGCAGAAGGACTTCCAGGACAGATGGGTAATCTCCACGGTAACCTTAGGGTACAGTCTGGAGTTCCAAAAATTTCCCTCTCCTCGTGTCCTCAGATCTGGTGTTCCCAGAGAACCAGAAGAGAAGCAGTCGCTCCTTCTAGCGATAGAGCGACTTTTGTCGCAAGAGGTCATTGTGGGGGTTCCCACAAAGGATCAAGGATTGAGACTCTACTCCAATCTTTTTATGGTCCAAAAACCAAATGGGGGCGTCAGACCCATTTTGGATTTAAGAGATCTGAATTGATTCCCGAGGATGCAGTCCTTCCGTTTGGAATCAATTCGGACAGTAGTCTCCATCCTGCAGGGAGGAGAATTTCTGACATCAATAGGCATCAGAGATGCAGGCCTACCTGGGCCCATTTTTCCTGCTCAACTGAAGTGTCTGCAGGCAAAGATCACTGCTCTAAGGGAGCTGATTTTGAAAGTCAGGACCAAGAAGGGTCCTTCTGTCCGCCTTTGTATAAGGCTGCTGGGGAAGATGGTGGCTTCATTTGAAGCAGTTCCCTATGCGCAGTTCCAGGTAGGACTGTTGCAACACAGTATTCTGTCGGCCTGGAACAAGGAGGTGCAGGCATTAGACTTTCCAATGCACCTGTCGCATGCGATGCGTCAGAGCCTCAGTTGATGGCTCATACTCGAAAACCTGCAGAAGGGGAATTCCTTCCTACCGGTTGCCTGGGATCCTCTTGCAGGCAGGACGGATGCGTTGGTGATCCCGTGGCAGCGGCTCTCACTGATTTATGCATTCCCTCCTATTCTGCTACTGCCACGGCTCCTTCGCAGGCTCAGGCAAGAAGGGAAGTCAGCACTTCTGGTGGCCCCCATGTGGCCCAGAAGAACTTGATAAGCAGAAATAGCAGGGATGACGGTGGGTTCCCGGTGGACCCTACCGGTACGCCCAGACCTGTTATCTCAAGGTCTAGTATTCCAGCCTGCCTTACAAACGCTAGATTGGACGGGTGGGCTATTGAGACCCACGCTCTGAAAAGTCGTGGGCTTTCAGGTCCTGTCATATCTACCTTGATCAATGCAAGGAAGCCAGCTTCCAGAATGATTTATCATAGAGTCTGGAAAGCTTATGTATCCTGGTGTGAATCCAGGGGTTGGCATCCCAGGAAATATGTCATAGGTAGAATTCTTGATTTTCTACAATTAGGATTAGAGATGAAGCTGGCCTTGAGTACCATCAAGGGCCAGGTCTCGGCCTTATCAGTGTTGTTCCAACGGCCGCTTGCTTCGCATTCTCTGGTCTGAAACTTCATGCAGGGGGTGATGCGTCTTAATCCTCCGGTTAAGGCGCCCCTAAACCCCTGGGACTTGAACTTGGTTCTATCGGTGTTACAGAAACAACCTGTTGAACCAATACGTCAGATTCCTTTAGTCTTGCTGACGAGGAAACTAATATTTCTGGTAGCCATCTCTTCTGCTAGAAGAGTGTCAGAAATAGCAGCTCTTTCCTGTAAAGAGCCTTACTTGATTATACACAAGGATAGAGTGGTACTGCGCCCTCATCCTAGTTTTCTACCGAAGGTGGTTTCAGAGTTTCATCTAAACCAAGACATTGTTCTGCCTTCCTTTTTTCCAGATCCCTGTTCTTCGGAAGAAAGGTCACTACATTCTTTGGATGTAGTAAGAGCAGTCAAGACCTGCTGGAGGCAACCGCTCAGATTCGCAAGACGGATGTCTTGTTCGTGCTGCCAGAGGGTCCCAATAGAGGACAGACAGCGTCAAAAGCGACCATTTCTAAATGGATTCGACAGTTGATTATTCAAGCTTACGGTTTGAAACGGAAGGTTCCCCCGTTTCAGATCAAGGCACATTCCACAAGGGCTATTGGTGCTTCTTGGGCAGTGCATCACCGGGCCTCTATGGCTCAGATCTGCAAGGCCGCAACCTGGTCTTCAGTTCATACATTCACCAGATTCTATCAGGTGGATGTGGGAAGGCATGAGGATATCGCCTTTGGGCGTAGTGTGCTGCAGACAGCGGTACAAGGTCCTCAGGTCTGAGAGCACCCTACCGGGTTGTGATTCCCCCCCCCTCAGTTGGCATTGCTTTGGGACATCCCATCAGTAATTACTGTGGCTCTGTGTCCCGTGATGTCCGAGAAAAGAAAATAGGATTTTTTATTACAGCTTACCTGTAAAATCCTTTTCTTTCGACGGACATCACGGGACACAGAGGTCCCGCCCCTCTTCTAATACACCTATATTGCTTTGCTACAAAACTGAGGTATCCCTGGAAGGGGAGGGGTTATATAGGGGGTTGAACTTCCTGATTAGGGTGTGACCAGTGTCCAATACCTAGTGATACCCTATAACCCATCAGTAATTACTGTGGCTCTGTGTCCCGTGATGTCCGTCGAAAGAAAAGGATTTTACAGGTAAGCTGTAATAAAAAATCCTATTTTTTAGCTTAAAAAACGTGGCTTAAAAGACACAAATAGAAAGCATATTGTACAAAGTTTAGGTGAGTCTATGAGAGTTTAAGAATTTTAGTTTATAGGCATTTTTTTGCACTACACGCCCCTCTGCAAAAGTTTTACTCCCAAAATAACCAGAATGCATTTCACACTGCATTGCATTTTTACTAAAAAACGTTGAAACTTGACGGTCAGAAGAGATCAGAGGAGTTTAGGAGAGACAGACGTTTTTACAGCTCCTAAACTTCTCCAGAAAACGCGATAGAGAAGGGCTTTTTTTCCTGCCTCTGAACGTCCCTGACAGAAAACGCCTGTAGCAGTCATAATGTGCAAAGACACATAGAATACAATAGAAGTGCTTCTAGAGGCAGGAGAAAAAAAACGTCAAACGCCTGTAGAATCGACGTTTTTTTAAGTCCAGTGTGCATGGAGCCTAAGGAAGAATTCAAAATACAGGAATATATCAATTGTGGTGCAGATCATGTTTATAATCCAATGCACTGCGTGTATTGTGTAGTACCTTGGCTGTACGATTTGTCCACTTCGTTCCTGCATAGCAGAAAATTATTGTGCTAGTATAAATGAAAATGCTAAAAACATCTCTACCAAATCCAAACACTTTAGGGATGTGCATAAAGGCAATATGAGTTCTTTCAGCTTTATTGGTGTTCGAGTATTTCCGGCAACACGTGATGGGAATAGATACCATCAATTATCAGAGCGTGAGGTCTACTGGATTTTCAGATTACAGACCCGAATCCAACTTGGCCTTAACCATAGATGGGATGTGGACTTGTTTTTGAAGTCATATGTACTCTTCTTTATATACACCTATATCTTTTTAGCTGTTTTTGCTTCATATTTAAGCATTTTGGTTGGTATACCCGTATTCAGTTTTGTTTAGCCCCACTCTTATACTCCATTTGTGAAAAGGATAAGGTAAAAAAAGCCAATGCGGCTGCTGACATTCAAAATAATCTCACACTAAAAAATAAAGTAATAAATAGAATCAGTGCGGTGCTGCGCAATCCTAAAGTATCAATGTGAAACAAACAAATGCCCTTTCTTACGGCAAACTTTTCAAAAAGGTAGAAGCCAGGCTCACCATCTAGCACATACAAATGAAAAATTTAAATAGAAATGGACATCTGGAGTACTTTTTCTTCATGTTTAATGCTGCTCTTTTTTTATTTTTGTGATACATGTTTTTATATACATTCATGTACAAATTGTATGCTGATAGTGTTCTTTATTTATATGTTTTGATATTTGCTGCCACCCCTTTTTTTGGGTCATGTGGCCCTTGGGGTTGAGCATGTGATTTAGTCTACACTATTTAAGATGTTTCGTGTCACTTATTTGTTAGCCATGTTTAAGGCCTTACGGCCGCAACGTGTTGGATTTCTTTTTTACTGCTTTTCACATGCAATAATAAAACAATGTTTTAGCTGATGTTTTAGATGACAAGGGCACTAGAGAGCAGGAGGACCTGGGAGGAGAGAAAAGAATGGTTTTGGGTGATGTTTTGAGAAGAGGTTGGAGATGTAGTTCGGGGCAGAGATGTGGATGGCTTTGTATGTTGCTGTTGGTATTTGAATTTTCAAATATTCGTTGGGCAACCTGAAGCCTGTGGATGGACTGGCAGAGAGGGTTGGTGGAAACAGAATGGTTAGTAAGGTGGATGAGTCATGATGGACTGAAAAGGGGATAGCCTGTGTTAAGGTAGGCCAACAAAGAGGGAGTTGCATAATCAAGGCAAGAGACAACAAGAAAGTGAATTAGTAGCTCTGTGGTATTGCTTATCAAGAAGGGGCGAGCTTTGGAAATAAAGGCAGCAATGTTTGGACAGTGATTGGATTTGGGACTGAAAGGAAAGGTTGAGGATTACACATAGCACCCTGGCATGTGGGGAGGGCCTGATAGTTGTGCTAATGATCTTGATGGAGAAATCAGGGGAAGGAATATGGGAGTAGGAATTTTTATGAGCTCAGTTTTGGAAATATTGAGTTTAAGGAAGTGGTGTGACTTCCATATTGATATGTCAATAAGTAAATCAGTGATATACCTAAGTAGGAGACAGAAGGGGTGATCTGAGCTGAGCTGTATGACACAGTTGTGTTTACATACTTCTGGCAGAATTTACTACATTTTAGCCTATTTTGCCTCACCAATACAACAATACCGCCCACTTAAAATACACCAAAAGCTTTAGAAAAACCTCAACTTGTGGAACGTAATCGTATTGGGGGAGAAGACTAAAACTGGCGTTTATGGTCATATTCATAAATGCTGTGTTTTGAGAGGCATCAACAAGATCTATGAAGAGAAACCCATCAACCCAATATTGTAGCATAGAGATTGTTTGCAGGATAAATGTAGCATATTATTAGAAGGTATTAAGGGAAATTAGCATTCATCCACCTGGAAGCTGCATGTGGGGCTCACTTGAACTTACAACATGAAAATGATCCCCCTAGCCCCCAGAGCTTCCATTGGGGGAGCGCTTGTGGATTTACAACGGTCCTGATAACGTGAGGGGTTTACTCATTCCAGCAACTCTGGGAACCCTATGTTATTCCAGATTCTGAGTGGTTATGCTATCTGCCGATCCACCACCTAGTGCAGGGATCTTCAAATTACGGCCCTCCAGCTGTTGCGGAACTACACATCCCATGAGGCATTGTAAAACTCTAACATTCACAGACATGACTAGGCGTGATGGGAATGGTAGTTCCTGAACAACTGGAGGGCCATAGTTTGAAGACCTCTGACCTAGTGGAATCTCTGACTGAGAACTCTGATTAACTCTCATCCTTAACTACGTTCAATTCTAGATGTCGATCGAATCTGATGACATGTGGTCTAATATCCTTACTATATTCTTCCATTATGGGTAATGTCTATACCTAACCTCCAACATACTGCTTGCGTTGGGAGAACGACTTTGGCGTCGCCCTACCCCCAAAAACCTTGAACAAAATGTGAGACGCATTGTTTAAAGCTTCACTTAACGTGCTGGCTCTGGAGAACTCTTTTAAAGTTATGTCTTAGTGGTATTATACCCTGCTAGGATTTCATGTTGCCTCTTCACTTATCCCTCTTCCTGTTTCCAAGGTTGTCTATAGCTGGGAGACATGAAACATATTTGGTTGACATGCCCTAAGATCAAAAGGCTGTGGATATAGGTGTACACTATGGTCAATATGATACCCTATACTAGCTTGCAGAAAAACCCATGGGAAGCGCTAATGCATCCACTGATCAAAAATGTTATCCATCGGGAGTGTAAACTAATTACTCATATCTTCATGACAACCGAATAGACGATAGCGAGGGCCATCTTTACTTAAAAAACAAATTTGAGAAAAAAAAAAAGATCCCCCAACCTAAGGCAGAGTCAACCCTTCATTGGCAACAGTAGAAAAATGTGAAGGTTCTGGAGTGGCCATGACAATCTTATAACCTCAACATCATTGAACCATTTTAGAGAGATCTCAAACAAGCATGTCACGCTAGACAAACAAACAATTAATGAGACCCTGAAGGCTTGGGCTTTCCAACATGGCTATGATCCGAATCAGAAGTCGACCTTTTAGTGGGTGCAGCAGAAAAGGTGAAGGTTCTGGAGTAGCCATCACAATCACCTGAGCGCAACATCTTTGAGCCACTTTGAATGGATCTCAGACCAAATAATTTACATATCTTCATAACAACCAGATGATAGTGAAGGCCACCTTTACTTACAAAGTTGAAAGTAAATGATCCCCCAACACATGGCCAAGTCAACCGTTCAGTGGCAATAGTAGAAAAAAGTGAAGGTTCTGGAGAGGCCATGACATTCTTCTGACCTCAACATCATTGAACCACTTTAGAGAGATCTCAAACAAGCAGGTCAGGCTAGATAACCAAACAATTTACGGGACCCTGAAGGCTTCCAACATGACTGTGATCTGAATCATAAGGTCAAGTTGACCTTTTAGTGGCTGCAGCAGAAAAGGAGAAAGTTCTGGGGTAACCATCACAATCACCTGAGCTCATCATCTTTGAGCCACTTTGATAAGATCTCAAACATGCAGGTAATGATAGACAGCGATTTACAGGAACTGAAGGCTTGAGCTTTCCAACATGACAGTGGTCCAAAACAGAAGGCCAAGTAGACCCTTCAATGACTGCAGCAGAAAAGAGTGAAGGTTCTGGAGTATCTATCAGATTCATCTGACCTCAACATCACTTAGCCACTTTGGTTAGATCTCCAACTTGTAATTTATGCTACACAAACAAGAATTTGGGTTCTGCCTACTTCGTTGTGCTTTGGAATGCCATTCTAAATTGGAACGGCACAAAGTGCATGTTTATTGTCCATTAACACAATAAAATAGCGTAACCCAGACAAAGGTCTCTATAGGTTTCACACTTGGAACTCACTCTTTATGACTGTATATAGTGATATGAATCTCTAATGTTAACAGCGCCAATTGTCCTCAGCAATAAATAATGCACACATCTTTAAATAATCTAGATATCTCATAAATGATTAAATTAATTTTATACGATCCACAGTAGTGGGACTGAATTGACAGTTACATGACAAAGTACATATGTTATGCCAGCCATTGTCTGCCTGTTCTTTGAACAGTCTGAGTAAAAATATAATGTACAATATGCATATTATTTTATTTAATGGAAACTAAAGCATTGCAGTATAAACTATATGTTCGGTGTAGTTGAGTTTATAAATAATATATTTTTTATGGATTATCAACTGCATAAATATGTCCAAAAGAAAAGCATGTGAAGCTTATAGCTGAGATTTATTAGTAGTCATAATAAATAAAACATGATTTCTGAGTATAGATGCATGTATAACATGTTTCCGTAATTGCAGAATTTGTAGTCATTCGCACCTACTTTTAGTACAAACATACAGGATGGCATTCCTAGTGGTTCTAAGCTACTTAGAACATCTACTGGATAACTCTGTTACTTCTTCTCGATTATTTCCTAGTCAATCTCTGTTCAGAAGTTTTTGTAATTTTCCCCCCAAATTTTTGCCTTCTTCTAGGCCAGTGGTCTTCAAACTGCGATCCAGGGGCCAGATTTTGCCCTTTGCTTGCTTGTATCCAGCCCTTGGGGCACTACTTCCTCCAACCGACACCAATGATGCGCCATCATTCCTCCCACTTACACCATCGATGGCCACTATTTCTCGCACTGACACCAATGATGGGACACTATTCCTCCCATTTAGACTAGACTATCGATGGGGCACTATTCCTCCCACTTACACCAGCAATGAGCACTATTCCCCACACTTACACCAATGATGGGACACTATTCTTCGAACTTACACTAAACATGGTACACTATTCCTCCCACAAACACCGTGGATGGGACACTATTGCTCCCACTGATATCAATGATGGGACACAATTTCACCCAATTACATCATAAATGGGCTCTATTCCTCCCACTTACACCAATGATGGGACACTACTGCTCCCACTAACAACATCGCTGGCCACAATTCCTCCCATTGACGCCAATGATGAGACACTATTCCTCCCACTGACACCAAGAATGGGGCACTATTCCTCCCAATGATGGGGCACTACTTCCTCCAACTGACACCAATGATGGGTCATCATTCTTCCCACTTACACCATTGATGGGGCACTATTACTCCCACTTACACCGTAGATGGGGCACTATTCCTCCCATTTACGCCATCAATGGTACTATTCCTCCCACTAACACCAATGATGGGACACTATTCTTTTCACTAACACCAAAGATGTGGCACTATTCCTCCCACTGACACCAACGTTTTGAAACTATTCCTCCCACTGATACCGATGGGGAACTACTTCCTCCATCTGACACCAAAGATGGGACATCATTCCTCCCACTTACACCATTAATGGGCACTATTCCTCCCACTGAGACCAATGATGGGGCACTGTTCCTCCCACTGATAGCAACAATGAGGCACTATTCCTCCAACTGACACCAATATTGGGCACTATTCATCTCACCGATACCAATAATGGGCATAATTCCTCCCATTAAAACCAAAGATAGCACGTGGTTTACTCCCACTGGCTCTTTGCTTAAAAAGTTTGGAGGCCCCTGTTCAAGGTGGTGAGGTTCCTTTCTTTGTGTATGGCACACTATCACAGAGGCAGCTGAGGTCTTAGCTCCACTGGAGTCAGAAGCCAAGACTGATTTGCAGGAGGAGAAGGTTATCAGGAGTGACAGCACTGATAACCCCTCCTCCTTTGCTTATGTGATGCTGCTGATGGGGACGGTGCTGCAGTGAGCTCTCCCTGCAGTGTCGTTGCCCTCCTGGAGGAATACCGAAGGACTGGCAGGATCACCAGGTATTTTTTCAAAGAAAATTTGGAAAGTGCAATTAAATAGGAACTGGCAAACGTGTGCCTGTTTCAGAATGGGAAAAGTTGGGGGTATACCAAGTAAGGATGGGCTCGGGCGTGTTTGCACACTCCACGTGCAGAGCCCGCCAGGAAGTTGGCACGGCGCTGCGCTAATCACAGGCAGTGAGACATTTCCCGATCTCTGCAGCCGCACATCAGGAAAATGTCTCATTGCCTGTGATTAGCGCAGCGCCGTGCCGACTTCCTGGCGGGCTCTGCACGTGGAGTGTGCAAACACGCCCGAGCCCATCCTTAATACCAAGCAATGCAAAAGTAGTGTTTTAGAGGGAAATGTATGTGCAGGCAGTATGTGCAGAAGATTGCAGAGGTTAGGACAGTATGTACAGGAGATGATTGTAGACGGTATGGATAGGAGATAGTATGTACAGGAGAGGAGTGTGGAAGGTATGACAGAGAACAGTATGTGCAGGAGAGAAGTTCAGGGGTTAGGAGAGGGGACAGTATGTACAGGAGATGATTGTAGACGGTATGGTAGGGGACAGTATGTATAGGAGAGGAGTGTGGAGGGTATGACAGAGAACAGTATGTGCAGGAGAGAAGTTCAGGGGTTAGGAGAGGGGACAGTATGTACAGGAGATGAGTGCAAGACATAGGACAGGGAACAGTATTAATAGGAGAGGAGTACAGAGGGAATGACAGTGGGCAGTATGTACAGGAGAGGAGTGCAGAGGGAATGACAGTGGGCAATATGGACAGGAGAAGACTGTGGAGGGTATGAAGAGGCAGTACATGTAGGACAGCATTTGCAGAAGAGGTGTGTAGAGGGTATGACGGTGGGCGGTTTGTACAAGAGAGGAGTGTGGAGGGCATGACAGTAGGCAGTATGTACAGGAGAGTAGTGCAGAGGGTATGACAAGGCAGTATATACAGGGGAGGAGTGTGCAGAGGGTATGACAGTGGGCAGTATGTACAGGAGAGGAGATAGAGGGTATGACACAGGGCAGAATATGCAGGAGAGGAGTGTGCAGAGGGTATGACATGGGGTAGTATATACAGGGGAGGAGTGTGCAGAGGGTATGACAGTGGGCAGTATGTACAGGAGAGGAGATCGAGGGTATGACAGTGGGCAGTATGTACAGGAGAGGAGTGTGGAGGGCATGACAGTAGGCAGTATGTACAGGAGAGTAGTGCAGAGGGTATGACGGGGCAGTATATACAGGAGAGGAGTGTGCAGAGGGTATGACAGTGGGCACTATGTACAGGAGAGGAGATGGAGGGTATGACAGTGGGCAGTATGTACAGGAGAGGAGTGTGGAGGGCATGACAGTGGGCAGTATCTGCAGGAGAGGAGTACAGGGGGTATGGCAAAGGACTATGTGCAGGACATGCTTGTGTAGGAAAGGATTGTGGAGATATTCCCCTAGTGCCAAAATGAAACTGACTTAAGCCTTATAGTCTCTTGCGAAGTTCTGTTACTGCTACTGTTTAACTGTTCTGTTAAAACTAAAATCTGACTTAGCGTTATATTACGGATAAATAGTTTTTCACTTTAGGGTATAGTTGTGCTTTAGGTGTTTGGATCTCTTGGAAAATTCCAGTAAACGCTCAATAATATGATTGCTTATCTGATATGTAGGTGTTAAGGTTAAACGTTCTGACTGCATTAATCTTATATGATCCAGAAAACAGCAGCAGTATTGAACTGGCAATTATTTTTATTCTGTACTGCTCTGAAAAAAACCCCACAAAGCATACAACAATGTGTCATTAGCAGATGTTGGCAATACAAAGAACCCAGCTGCGGCTTCAGAAATTAATTTGTAAATGCGTTGACCTTATTTGTTGGTTGAACACCCATAAATTAGCACCTGAGTTGCTGAACATTCTGTTTAATTATGCAGAATCAGAGCCATAGATATAATTACATGTGCAGCAATGGGCAGGAGAGTTACCCACTCTTGGCCCCTTTATACCTACTAAACTATTCCATGTGGGGTTTGTTTGAGGTATATGCACATAGGCCAGCAGATATTCTTGAAAGGAAATGTTTAGGTGGACCACTATTGAAACGTTCGCAACATTGCAGCAAAAAAAAAAAAAAAAACTCCTAATCTTCATAAACCAGCAGGCAAAGCAAATAATGTAAACCACATGGAATACCAACTAGCCACAGATGTTTGCTTAAGCCCAACCATGGTTACATCGTTTCTTCTATGACCCCCACATAATACACTACACTGAATAGGCCTCTATGGATCAGACATTTTTTCCCCAGCACATCCCACAGATGCGCAATTGGATTGAGATCTGTAGGCCAAGTCAACATCTCAAGCACGTTTATTGGGGTTGGTTTACTAAAACTGGAGAGTAAAATCTGGTGCAGCCCTCCATAGAAACCAACCGGCTTACATTTTTTTTATTGTCAAAGCTAATTGGCTAACACGCACAGTTGCACCAGATTTTGCACTCTCCAGTTTTAGTAACTCAATCCCATTGTGTTCCTCAAACCATTCTTAAATGAATCAGACCAGGCCAGTTCTGATGCTCATTGTAGGTGTTTTTGGCTGTGGACACGGGTCAGCATGGTTACCCTGACCCGTCTGCGGCTACGCAGTCCGATACACAACAACCTGCGATGCTCTGTGTGTTCTGGATCCTTTCTATCTGAGCCAGCAATGTGAGCTACAGTAGCTCTTCTATTGGATCACACTACATGGGCCAGCCTTTGCTCCCCATATCCATCAGTGCGCCTTAGCTGCCCATGAGCCTGTCGCTGGTAGGCAGGTTTTCCGTCCTTGGACCACTTTTGGTCAAACCTGACCACCGCAGACCAGGAACATCCCACAAAAGTTGCAGTTTTGGAGATCCTCGGACCCAGTCGTCTAGCCATTAAAAATTTAGCCCTTCTCAAAGTCCTTCAAATCCTTACACATGTCCATTGATTCTGCTTTCAACACATACATTTCAGGGACATGTCCACCTGCTGCCTAGTATATCCCACCCACTTTCAGGTGCCAGGTGTAATGAGATAATTAATGGTATTCACTTTACCTGAATGTTATGGCTGATCAGTGTATATGGCCAAAAGACAACTGAGCAATATAACTATACAGTATAAGCCTATTGGACGCCCAATTCTAAAACCATGAACATTAATATGGAGTTGATTCTACCTTTGCTTTTATAACAGCCTCCCAAATTTCCTGGAAGGCTTTCTATAAGATTTTGGTGGGTGTCTGTGGCAATTTGTGAGGTCAGGTACTGATGTTGGATGAGAAGACCTGGCTCACAATCATATTTCCAGTTCGTCCCAAAGAAACTAAGCTTGGGTTGAGGTCAGGGCTCTGTGCAGGCCCCTCCAGTTCCTTCACACCAAATTGGACAAACCATATCTTTATGGAACTGGCCTCCTCCAAACTGTCGCCATAGGTTTGGAATCACACAATTATCTAAAATGCCTTTGTGCCCAGATCATGTACAGTTTTACATATTCTAGACAAACAGTAAAAACACTTTTCTAACCTCTTCCCGCCCGGCCTATAATAAAATGACAGCCAGGCGGGCACTCTCCTGTTCTAAGTGCATGCCATGACGTCCTCCCACGGGCCACACTGCAGCCTGATCTGTCATCTGCTGTGTCCACCGAACACAGTGGATGACAGATCAGTGCATCGGCCCCCTGCCGGTACCATGTGATCACTGTGACCAATCACAGCAGATTACATGACAATTGTACACAACTGGTGGCTTCCATTTATGCCATTCATTGTGTACTATTGTGATGATCTCAGGGCCAATCACAGCACATCTTTTTTTACAGTGCCTTGAAAAAGTATTTATATCCCTTGAAATTTTCCACATTTTGTCATGTTACAACCAAAAACGTAAGTGTATTTTATTGGGATTTTATGTGATAGACCAACACAAAGTGGCAAATAATTGTGGAATTGAGGAAGGAAAATGATAAATGTTTTTCAAACTTCCTTACAAATAAATCTGTGAAAAGTGTGGTGTGCATTTGTATGGCGCCCCCCTGAGTCAATACCTTGTAGAACCTCCTTTCACTGCAATTACAGCTGTAAGTCTTTTTGGGGATGTCTCTACCAGCTTTGCACATCTAGAGAGGGACATTTTTGCCCATTCTTCTTTGCAAAATAGCTCAAGCTCTGTCAGATTGGATGGAGAGCGTCTGTGAACAGCAATTTTCAAGTCTTGCCACAAATTCCTAAGTGGATTTAAGACTGGACTTCGACTGGGCCATTCCAACACACGAATATGCTTTGACCTAAACCAGGGATATGCAAGTAGCGGACCTCCAGCTGTTGCAAAACTACAAGTCCCATGAGGCATAGCAAGACTCTGACAGCTACAAGCATGACACCCAGAGGGCTGGTGGGACTTGTAGTTTTGTAACAGCTGGAGGTCCGCTAATTGCATATCCCTGACCTAAACCGTTCCATTGTAGCTCTGGCTGTATGTTTAGGGTCATTGTCCTGCTGGAAGGTAAACCTCCTCCCCAGTCTCAAGTCTTTTGCAAACTCAAACAGGTTTTCTTCTAAGATTGTCCTGTATTTGGCTCCATCCATCTTCCCATCAACTCTGACCAGCTTCCCTGTCATTGCTGAAAAAAAGCATCTCAACAACATGAAGCTGCCACCACCATGTTTCACGGTGGGGATGGTGTGTTCAGGGTGATGTGCAGTGTTAGTTTTCCATCACACAAAGCGTTTTGCTTTTAGGCCAAAAAGTTAAATTTTGGTCTCACCTAACCAGAGCACCTTCTTTTACATCTTTGCTGTGTCCCCCACATGACTTTTCGCACACCTGTTATATGATGAAGCTTTATTGCACCGGTGACAGTATGATGTGAAAACATCTTTTTTTTTTTTTCTTTTCTTAATTTTCCCAAAAATTGTGAGATAAAACTTTGAAAAACTCTCCATGCCTCTTACTTAATACCTTGGACTGTCTGCTTTCCAACAAGGGGTCATTTGAGGGGTGTTTGTACTGTCCTGGTATTTTCAGGCCTCAAAAAATGAGATGAGGCCGTCAGTACATCAGGATTGATGGATTTATATATATATATATATATATATATATATATATATATATATATATATATATATATACATATACACACCATAGTTTGTGGAATCTAACTTCTAGATCTTCTCTCAGTAAAGAGGACCTGTCAAGGCCCATGCTATCCCATGTTGTTCATCCCTTGTGATAGCGATAAAGTTAAGAGAAAAAATGAAAGAGAAAGTTTTAAAAAAAATAGTTTTAGGTAAAATAAATAATGAAATAAAAAAAATATGCGGTGGGCAGTGGTTGGGGTCCCCCCATCCACAGCGTGATCCCAAAGGGGGTGGCTGGTGGGACTCTTGCCTATCAGCTTCTCTCCGACACGTAAATAAGTGATGCTGAGACAATTCTATGGACAATATATATATATCTAAACAGCTATAACTCCAAGTTATGATATTCTTTATAATGCCTAACTTTGTATGAGAGTGAAATCAGGCAGAGTTAGAAGTAAACACTTAACCAACCATGGTACACTACATACTGGGATAATGGAGTTGACATTTTCTATTTGTAAAGTCTCGTAGGCCATGTTGGCCAAGATATGTTTCTATTTTTCAATATTTTCGGAATGTACATTGTATTTTCTACCTGTTAAACTCAATAAACATTATTGAAAGAGAAATAAAAAAAATATAAAGTGCCTCAGTCGGTCCTGCATGCATATGTAAACGGTGATCGCGCCACACATGTGAGGTATCTTCGCAAACGTCAGAGCAAGAGCAATCTAGCACTAGGCCTCCTGCATAACTCTAAACTTGTAACCTGTAAAGGCTTTTAAAGTGTTACCTATGGAGATTTTTAAATACCTTATTTGTCGCCATTCTATGGACGCAATTTTAAAGCATGACATGTTGGGTATCTATTTATTCAGACGTAAAATCTTTTACAAAAAAAAAAATGTTGTACTTTATTGTATTTGTGTGCACTAAAATTCATTAAAGTGCATTTTTTTTCAAAACATTTTTGTGTGAAAAACCGCTGTGCAGATATCGTGTGACATAAAAAATTGCACTACCAAAGTTTTTTTCATCTCCCAGGCCTTTGCTTTTAGAAAATGTATAATTACAAAAATTTGATTCACCACAATCTAGCCCCAAGTGAACTCAAATAGCAGCGCTAAATCCTAATCCTAAATGAAATAAAAGAGTGATGAAATAAAATATCCACCAGTGATAAACTAATATACTCACTCCTTCCTACTACTGTGCATCAAAATAATATGATCTATATTCACAAATATAGTGCGCATAACCAATTACGTGAATATCATAGCTGTACACAAAAATATATATAAAATTAAAAAAAATATATATATATATATATATAAACACCAGTGTAAATAAGTCCACAAATGTGTAAAAAAAAGTCCAAAAAATATTGATCCGTGACGGGATACAGTGTAGATCTCCACTTTAAGTAACTCTTCCACCGCACCTCTGTGACTGTGAATCCACTCCCCTTAGGTTAATACACTCACCAGCTCCTTTCGCCCACACTCTCGTGTTGGGCCACAAGGCTTTATCCCACACAGAAAGAGGAAATAAATGGTCTCCAATAGTTCACCTTTACATATCGAGAGTGTAATGATAAAGAGCTCTCTCCACATGAAAAAAAGAAAATGATCCAATAGTGCAATAACATAATGATATTTATTATAATAACACACTCCTCGACCATTAAACTCACATCTTTAAAATTCACTGCAAGCTCAAAACAGCACAGCACAGCAAGCTGTCACAGCAACAACTCCAAACAGTAAAACCAGTGTATGGTGGTCGCGGCGGACCCAGGTACTGCGCTCTCTAATACCCGTCTCACCCGATCCCTGGGAATCCCATGATTAAGTCTTCATGACGAAACATGTCGGGGCGTGGCTACACGGCAATAGGACGCTGTGACAGGGAGCGCCATACGAGGAAGTGCGGAAGTGGGTCCTAGTAACACCAGGGATCGGGTGAGATGGGTATTAGAGAGCGCAGTACCTGGGTCCGCCGCGACCACCATACACTGGTTTTACTGTTTGGAGTTGTTGCTGTGACAGCTTGCTGTGCTGTGCTGTTTTGAGCTTGCAGTGAATTTTAAAGATGTGAGTTTAATGGTCGAGGAGTGTGTTATTATAATAAATATCATTACGTTATTGCACTATTGGATCATTTTCTTTTTTTCATGTGGAGAGAGCTCTTTATCATTACACTCTGGATATGTAAAGGTGAACTATTGGAGACCATTTATTTCCTCTTTCTGTGTGGGATAAAGCCTTGTGGCCCAACACGAGAGTGTGGGCGAAAGGAGCTGGTGAGTGTATTAACCTAAGGGGAGTGGATTCACAGTCACAGATGTGCGGTGGAAGAGTTACTTAAAGTGGAGATCTACACTGTATCCCGTCACGGATCAATATTTTTTGGACTTTTTTTTACACATTTGTGGACTTATTTACACTGGTGTTTATTTATATATTTTTTAATTTTATATATATTTTTGTGTACAGCTATGATATTCACGTAATTGGTTATGCGCACTATATTTGTGAATATAGATCATATTATTTTGATGCACAGTAGTAGGAAGGAGTGAGTGAGTATATTAGTTTATCACTGGTGGATATTTTATTTCATCACTCTTTTATTTCATTTATGATTAGGATTTCATTTAGCGCTGCTAATTGAGTTTACTTGGGGCTAGATTGTGGTGAATCAAATTTTTGTATCTATGTTTGTTACACTTCAAGCAGCAGCTTAGATTTAAGCTTCATTTTCCATCAGCGCAGCGTTTTGGGTGTAGGAGGGGGCGGATTTTCTATATACCTGATTTTGACATTATAGAAAATGTATAATGTTTGGGGGTTCTAAGAAATTATCTAGTAAATAAAAAAATGCTGATTTTAACATGTACACTATATTGTAAAAGTATTGGGACGCTAGCCGTTACACGCACATGAACTTTAATGGCATCCCAGTCTTAGTCCGTAGGGTTCAATATTGAGTTGGCCCCACCCTTTGCAGCTATAACAGCTTCAACTCTCCTGGGAAGGCTGTCCACAAGGTTTAGGAGTGTGTCTATGGGAATGTTTGACCGTTCTTGTGCATTTGTGAGTTCAGCCACTGATGTTGAACGAGAAGGCCTGGCTCGCAGTCTCCGCTCTAATTCATCCCAAAGGTGTTGTATGGGGTTGAGGTCAGGACTCTGTGCAGGCCAGTCAAGTTCCTCCACCCCAAACTCGCTCATCCTTGCTTTGTGCACTGGTCCAAATCAGCTGCAAAGGGTGGACCAACTCAATATTAAACCATACGGGCTAAGACTGAGATGCCATTAAAGTTCTAAAGGCAGGCGTCACAATACTTTTGGTAATCTAGTGTATGTATTTCATGTGGATATTTAGCGGTTTGCCTGGAGTACAGATTGAATTCAAATCATTTTCAGCAGTCCTGAATAATTATATTCATCCCACTGTCTCTGTCCCCTTTTGCAGGTCTTTATAGCTCCATGGACAGCTGGATGATTGTGCCCAATATCAAACAGAACCATTACACTGTGCACGGGCTTCAGAGTGGAACTCGTTACATCTTTTTAGTCAAAGCAATCAACCAGGCTGGAAGCCGACATAGCGATCCGGCAAGACTCAAGACTAACAGTGAGTACCACGAGGCTTTACTGATTAATTGCTCAACCCCCTCGTGACCAGGAGCCATTAATGTCTGAATGTCCAGACCAATTTTAACAGTGTCAGTTTACTTGACATTAACCTCATGAATAATTTGCACATCTAAACAGTTTTATACAGTATTTTTGTTTTCTAGGATATACACTATGTGGCCAAAGTTTTGAGGACCCCTGAGCGTCACAAGAGCTTTTTTGACATCCAGTTTCAAAACCTTGGGCATTAGGATGGAGTTGGACCTCGCTTTGCGGCTGTGTAGCTCCTTGAGTTACTTCACATCCAACTGTTAAACTGTGTCTTTATGTCAGGGACGGAAAAGGGTCTTCTCCAAACTGTTAGCGCAAAGTTGGAAGAGCACAATTTGTATAGAATGTGTAGCATTAACAAGTACCCTTCACTGGAAACATCTAATCTAAATTAAATTTGGAGGGGTGTCCACCATCTAGACAGGTGTGATGGTCAGGTGTCCACCAACATTTGTTCATGTAGTGTAGTTTAGGAGTCCGTCTCACCATGCAGATTATATCACCTCCTAGCTGCTTAATCAGATATAGTTTTTCCTGTGATATCCTCCTTTCCCAAGGCCCTCCTCTGCTCCAGCATGACTGGACCTGTGCACAAAGTCAGTTTCATAAAGACATGGTTTGATCAGTTTGGTGTGGAGGAACTCGAGTCGCCTTCACAGAGCCCTGACCAAAAACCTACTGAATACCTTTGGGCTCAGGCTTTCTCATCCAACATCAGTACCTGACCTCAACTGTACTGAGCACCTTTGGGATCAGGTCTTCTCATCCAACATCAAACTGACCTTAACCCTACTGATCACCTTTCGGATCAGGTCTTCTCATCTAACTTCAGCACTGGACCTCAAGCCCACTAAACACCTTTTGACCTTTTGGATAAGATCTTCTCATCCAACAATATTACTTGACCTCAACCCTACTGAACACCTTTACTACTAATGTCGGATGAGAAGATCTAAACTCTAAGGTGTTCAGTAGACTTAAGGTCTGGTTACTGATGTTGAATAAGAAGGCCTGATCCCACATCAGTAACCAGACCTTAAGTCTACTGAACACCTTAGAGTTTAGATCTTTTCATCCGACATCAGTACTTGACCTCAACCCTACTGAACACCTTTGGGATCAGGCCTTCTTATTCAACATCAGTAACCAGACCTCAAGTCTACTGAACACCTTAGAGTTTAGATCTTCTCATCCGACATTAGTACCTGACCTCAACCCTACTGAACACCTTTGGGGTCAGATCTTTTCATCCGACATCAGTACTTGACCTTAACCCTACTGACCACCTTTGGGATACTGATTGTTACCCAGGTCGCCTTATCCAACACCTTTACCTGACCCCAACCCTAATGAACACCTTTGGAGTGAATTAGAATGCTAATGGCGAGCCAGATCTTCTCGACCAACAATGGTACCTGACCTCACAAATGTGCGCAAAATTCCCACAGCCGCTCCAAAATCTAATAGTAAACCTTCCCAGAAGAGTGGAGGCTGTTGAAGCCGCAACGGGGGGGGGCGACAACTCCTTAATAATTCCCATGGTTTTGGAACGGAATGGCCAACATGTGGTTATAGTAGGTCAATGGCCTCATGAACATCCCGATGCTTTGTGTATGTGCAGCTGAAAGATGGGAGATACCCCAGCCGCAGCTTATTGAGTTGGCTGGGGTGCAATCGTGGGTTCTTTCAAACTGGGTTTGGACCACGTTTCCGACTGAACCCAGGTTATGCTTAGTTCCGATGACCGTATTATTCATTCAAACTGGAGAAGACCTGGTGCTTCCAAGTCATGGTCATTTTGGGCAGGAAATAGGACAGGTGCTTTGCAACTATTCCTGAGTAAAATTCAATCTTAAGCAATCTTCAAGTTTTAATTTTTCATTTTGATTGGTGCTTTCAAAATGTTCTTTTCTACAACCTTCTGCATCACTCATGGGTTAAAATCGACTTCCCACGTCTGCAAAAGGGAATAAACAGGAAATTGGCACCAGGCGTCTTTGCACGTTTTGTGTCAAGAGTGAGAAAACAATACTCTGCTTTCTATTAAACCATACATTCCCAACCCCTGGATAGAGGAAGCGGCTATTCAGTAATACTTCTGAGACGAAATCCAAATCTCATACTGCTACTTTCTTTACAAGCCTCCGTTCCATTCTTAGGAAAATAATAGTGTTTTGTTTCACTGTAGTACACCACATGCTGCCAGCCATTTTCACACCTATTTTTAAAGTACTGAAGGCACGTATGTTGAAAGTGAAGTCTGATTGAAAGCATGGAAGAAAACCATAGTAAATTGGAGGCTCAGCTTGTATAATTATCATAGGGGATGAACAAAGCGAATTTAACAAAATTGATTTCGCCATGAAATTATCGATTATTTCGCTAGCGCAATTTCACCAAATTGGAAACTCTCAGTTTACCTTCTTGAGCTACTTGGAATTTACTTCAAAAAAATAAAAATGATGTGCTCTCTTTTTTTTTTTTTCATTTAAGTGAAGCTTCCTTGAAGTAGAGGGTCTAATTTTTTTATGTTTTTATTTATGTAAGTGAAAATTTGCTTGGAAAAAAACAATCTACTCTTTTTTTTTTTTATTTAAGTGAAATTTGCTTGAATTTTTTTTTTTATTATTACTACTTCAGTGAAATGTAAGTGAAGAAACAAAATCTACTTTATTATTTCAAAGTAAAAAAAAAAAATCAGATTTTTGTATTTGATAGAATTTTGGCTGAAAACCAGGATTTTTTTTAAATTCTTTTATTTAAGAAAAATTTGTTTGAAAAAAATGATGTCCTCTTTATATGGGTGGGGGGGTGGGGGGGGGGGGCTGAGCAGAGAGCACGCCGCTGAGGGAAAGGGCTTGCCCTGTCACCTTGTGTAGGTGAAACCGGAAACTCAGAGTGCCTGGGCGGGCCCTGTTCTCTGAATTTATGAAGTTACCTACGCAGGGTGACAGGACAAGCGCTTTTCCCCAGTGACACAGGGTTATTGAATTCAAATTCACTGAGTTCCGGTGGATAAAATTTTCTTTTAGCAAATGCATTTTTAGGTGATGGATCAAATCCTTCCCTTTACAGCACCCATCTCGTCTTAGGCTAGGTTCCCACCCTTGCAGCTGGGGAATGCACACAAAAATTTGCACATGTTCCCAAGACACAAGAAACGTGCTGCACTTTAGCAGACGTACCATGAATTCTTAATGGTATCCCCCACACATCGGCTCCTGTTTGTATTTTCAAATGCGCCAAACTGCATGTTGGTGCTGCACCATGTGGCTTGGTGCGGCGCAATTTAAAAAAATAAATAAAGGGTCGGGAACTTCTTTCACCACAGTTCCCTCCCGTTCACATCATGCCCCTCACATGACCTCAGCCCCTCACATTATAATCCTAACCCCCTTCACACTGGTGTCCTTAGCCTCCCTTTCACGTTGTCCACCTACTGTCCTACCTTAAACAAACAGATCAGAGGGTGTGAGGAACAGCAGGTCTGGATGGAGGGCGGGAGCTGCTAGCTGGTGATTGGTTTCTAGGACTGCCCTGCATCTTGGCAACCGATCACCTGCTTGTGAACTCAGGCACCTCCTGCCCTTCATCCAGGACTTTCCTGCCTCCCATGCATCCGGCTCTTTGATAATGACAGCGGTGATGGCTTGGTGGTGAACTGGTTCGTAAATGGCGGGACTGTGGCAGTCCAGACAGGAAAGTGACTTGCTGAATGAATGAGTGACTTGTATAGCGCTACCTATGCAAACTGAATCGTCTCAGGGAGCTCTTTGCCGCTGGTGTCCACAATTTAGGGATGCCTGGTGTAGAACCTAATCCGACAGGAAGGCTGCATGGGCCCCCTGGAGCATGGGCGGGGTCACCATTGTGACCCCTCAAGCTCCACCCATGTACATGTATGTCATAGGGTTTAAAGCAGAACTGTGTTGCTGCGGTCCCATGGCTACTGCCTACTTGGACATTATGGCAGACAAACCCCCTAGAGTAACCTTTTATAAAACTTTTTAGCCCAGAAGAACCCTTTTTTTTACGTCTCATGAAAACCCCCGCTAAAATCAATTTATCAAGGGACATAGGGAAGAATGCTCCTTACATTGGTAGACAGTAGAAGAATGTCCCTTATATTGATGGTCAGAGGGAAGAATGTCCCTTAAATTGGTGTTCAATGGGAAGAAATTCCCTAACATTGGTGGTCATTGGGAAGAATGCCCCTTAAATTGGTGGTCAATGTGAAGAAATTCCCTTACATTGGTGGTCATGGGGAAGAATGCTCCTTACTTTGGTGGACAGTAGAAGAATGTCCCTTACATTGATGGTCAGAGGGAAGAATGTCCCTTAAATTGGTGTTCAAGTGGAAATAAATTATTTTACATTGGTGGTCATTGCAAAGAATGTCCCTTAAATTGGTGGTCATTGGGAAGAATGCTTCTTAGTTTGGTGAACAGTAGAAGAATGTCCCTTACAATTGTGGTTAGTTGGAAGAATGCCCCTTACATTGGTGGACAGTAGAAGAATGCACCTTACATTGGGGCTCAGTGGGAAAAATATCCCTTACATTGGTGGTCAGAGGAAGAATGCCCCTTACATTGGTGGTCACAGTGCCCTCTTAGCGATAGCTAAAAAGATTATTGGTGTCATGCCACTGGCTCTGCCAAGTGGCATTGAACATGAAACTATCAAGGCACCTTTAGATAGGAGGTCCACAGCTCAAAGAACCCCTAACAACCTCTGAACGAACCCTAGTTGAAAATAGCTGATCTAGAGTGTCCTTATCCAGCGTTGTGAGGTGCACGCTCCACACTGTTGCTCCATCACCACCGCTGCTGTCTTCTTACAGGTCTGAAGTATTTTGCCTTCATTCATTGACCGGCAACACATGACTTGGTAGCAACTACCTCATGCATGGCAGTCAGCGTACAATTAATAAAACATTGTTAAAGCAGACAGGGAAGATATTTTATTTCAGAAGAGGCCTACAGAGCCTATTCCACCTTCTAACAATTTATAAAGGTTAGTTCCACTTTAAATGGAAAAAAAAAAAAAAAGAAAAAGCAACACCATTTTGAATTTGCCCCCCCATGTAGTTTCTAAAACAGCTGCCTATAAAAGCCCAAACACTCAATAAGGATTTCAGATCACCAGCCTGACAAGTCAAGTTCAAAGTGCCCAGGAGCATTTAAAAAGCAAAGCTCATATATTCAGTTTAGCATTGATTTACTCTATAGGGCTGCAGTAAAATGGATTAGGTTTGTTGTATGTTATTTATTGTTTTCGGCAAGCGTTATACGGGGGTAAAGTCGTTCCATAAAGAAAGCCAGTTCTTCATACGCAAGAATACGGCTCGTATAATATTTTTTTTTTGAGGTTCTCGCAAATAGAGCAGAGACTTGATTTATTTCTGAATCCTCTAACTGCCACTGTCAAGGGCAAACTGGTATGATGCATGGGGTGATAAGATGAGCCTTCAAGACTCACTGTATCATTGTCATCCTGCGCTATACTGTAATATGCATAAAGCACAGCTGACAGAGGAAGACCAGGTAAAAGAAAACTGTATGAAGCTCATAGGCATACAGTAAGTTCCCAAAAATTTGTTCCAGCACCCATTACGAAAATTCCCACAACAATCTTTTTCTTTTTTTTTTTTTTTTCTAAATACTGCCGTAAGTAGCATTTCAATAAAAATGTATTCATTAACCCTTTTGCATTTCTCGTGAACGTTTAAATAAATAATTTTAGGCCTGAAGATTAGCTAAAACCTCCAAACATTATATTGGCGGTTTATGAATCGCAAAATTTCAGTAAAAAAGTTATTTTTAGTATACACAACATTTTACAAAATGTTTTGGTAAAATATAAAAGATGAGGTTGTACCGCGTAAATAACCAAACATGTTGAGCCTTAAAATTACGTGCGCCCACGATACTTCATATTAGCCCAATGGTTTATGAAACACAACATTTCAGTACAAAAAATACACTAAAGTTAATTTTCGGGTACACAAACACAATATTTTTTTTATAAAAATATAAAAGATAAGGTGGCACCAAGTAAATAGATACCCAACATGTCAAGCCTTAAAACTGCGTGCGCCCGTGAAACATTGTTATTAGCGCTACGTTTTATGAAACGCAACATTTCTGTACAAAAAAATCAACTAAAGTTAATTGTAGTGTACACAAATGAAATATTTTAACCTTTTTTTTATAAAATATAAAAGCTGAGTTTGCACCAAGTGAACAGATACTAGACATGTGCGCCGTCAATAAATTTGTTTTGTTTCGTTCCGTTTCGTATTAGAATTAATTCGTATTTCGTAATTCTTGTCCGAAATTCAATTTAAATTCATACGATATACGAATTTTCGTTAGGTTCGTTAACTTTTCGTAACAATTACGAATGTTCGTTATGATGAATTTATCATTATGAGGGGCTCCCACCATCCCTGTGCTGTGCTGACTTGCTGGGTTTTTAACTTTTAGGTTACTTTTTGTAACGAATGTTCATTAGGAAATTGGATCCGAAATTCGTAAACAAAATTTCGTATTTCGTACCAAATTCAGAAGCATGGCAATTCGTATTTCGGATCCTCCCGAATGTATGAATTTACGGAAATTCGTACGAATTTTCGATTTGTACGAAACTAATCGCACATATCTAATAGATACCCAACGTGTCAAGCCCTAAAATTGCGTGCGCCCGTGAAACATTGTTACTAGTGCAGCCGTTAATGAAACACAAAATTTCACAAAAAAAAATACACTAAAGTTAGTTTTAAGGTACACAAATGTAATACTTTATCCACTTTTTGGTAAAGTATAAAAGTTGAGGTTACACCGAGTAAATAGATACCCAACATGTCAAGCCTAAAAATTGCAAGCACCCCTGAAACGTTATATTAGGGCAACAGTTTATAAAACAATAAACTTCTGTAAAAAATACACCAAAGTTTTAGGGTACACAAACACAATTAATTGGTCAAATATAAAAGATGAGGTTGCACCGAGTAAATGGATACCAAACATGCCAACGTTTAAAGCAGTAGTAAACCGTATAAAGAAAAAAAAAATAGGCACTGGGCAGTTTAAGTCATAATCTGCTAGTATGCATCGTTCACTAGCACATTATGACAGACTTGCCTGAAAAAGAAGCCCTCCAGCGGCATGCTGTCACTGCTGAAGGAGCTTCAATCTTCACCCGGTCTTCCTTCCGAGTTTGTGGGCTTCGGCGATATGAATGTGCAATCCGGCGATGTCACTACCGCGGGAGTCACTGTTTACAGCACAGCTCCGAAGGAATGGCATGGGTATACTGTTCCTTCAGAGCGTATGCTCCGGTGACGTCACCATCTGCATCTAAAGTATAAATATCTGTATACTGTAACTATAGGTAAGCCTATAGTATAGGCTTACCTATAGGTAAAAATTATACAAGGGAGTTTACTCCCACTTTAAAATTGCGTAAACATTGTTATTAGCCTCAACAGTTTATGAAAGGCAAAATTTCTGTAAAAAATTAACTAAAGTTAATTGTAGGGTACACAAATAAAAAATTTTCATAATTTTTGGTAAAATATAAAAGATGAGGTTGCACCAAGTAAATAGATACCCAACATGTTAAGCCTTAAAATTGCATGCACTAAAAAGATAAAAAGAAGGAGAGGGTGAACCAGCCTTGTGCATTATCCCAAGTAAATTTATTATGTAAAAAGATAAAAACTACTCACAAGCATGTAGTAATAAAAACACTTTAATAGGCCACTGTCACGTGGCTGTGCAGTCCTGGGACCAGCAATCCCCAGATCATAGGGGAGACCATACGAGAGCCCCTGCTGGCTAACAATTTTTAAACGTAAACCTTTTTCCTCTTAGGAAGAAGGTTCCTCGGAGCCTCTGAGGAAGAAGGTTCCTCGGAGCCTCTGAGGAAGAAGGTTCCTCGGAGCCTCTGAGGAAGAAGGTTCCTCTGAGCCTCTGAGGAAGAAGGTTCCTCTGAGCCTCTGAGGAAGAAGGTTCCTCTGAGCCTCTGAGAAAGAAGGTTCCTCTGAGCCTCTGAGGAAGAAGGTTCCTCTGAGCCTCTGAGGAAGAAGGTTCCTCTGAGCCTCTGAGGAAGAAGGTTCCTCTGAGCCTCTGAGGAAGAAGGTTCCTCTGAGCCTCTGAGGAAGAAGGTTCCTCTGAGCCTCTGAGGAAGAAGGTTCCTCTGAGCCTCTGAGGAAGAAGGTTCCTCTGAGCCTCTGAGGAAGAAGGTTCCTCTGAGCCTCTGAGGAAGAAGGTTCCTCTGAGCCTCTGAGGAAGAAGGTTCCTCTGAGCCTCTGAGGAAGAAGGTTCCTCCGAGCCCCTGAGGAAGAAGGTTCCTCTGAGCCTTTGAGGAATAAAGTTTACGTTCGAAACGTGTTAGCCAGCAGGGGCTCCTGTAAGGTCTCCCCTACGATCTGAGGATTGCTGGTCCCAGGACTATATAGCCATGTGACAGTGGCCTATTCAAGTGTTTTTATTACTACATGCTTCTGAGTAGTTTTTATCTTTTTACATAATACATTTACTTGGCATAATGCACAAGGCTGGTTCACCCGCTCTTCTTCTTTTTATCTTTCTAGTGCAATAAGGACATCCCCAGTCCTAGAGGGCAGTATAGCCAGAAACATCATCCATTAAGGAGTGGATCATCACGCATAATTAGGCTGGCTATTATACTTATGCGTAAGAGTGTTTGTCTTTTTGCTGTTTAAAATTGTGTGCGCCCGTGAAACATTTTATTAGCGCAATGGTTTTCCAAAACGCTAAAGTTCTGTATAAAATACACCAAAGTTTTAGGGTACACACACACACGCAATGTTTTACCAATTTATTGGTAAAATATAAAAGATGAGGTTGCACTAAGTAAATAGATACCCAACAAGTCAAGCCTTAAAATGACTTGTGCTAATATGTTTTATGGACCCAACAGTTTATGAAAACGCAAAATTTCAGTAAAAATACCATAAATTTATGGTAGACAAATGCAATATTTTATTCACTATTTGGTAAAATATAAAAGATGAGGTTGCACTGAGGAAATAGATACCCAACATGTCAAGCCTTATAATTGCGAAATATTATGTTAGCACGACGGTTTATGAAACGCAAAATTATAGTGAGAAATATATTGAAGTTCATGTTAGGGTATATAAACACAACATTTGACCTATTTTTTGGTAAAATATGAAAGATGAGACTGCACCGAGTAAATAAATACCAAACATGTCAGGCCTTATAATTGCGTGTGCCTCTGCACGACGGTTTATGAAACTTTAAATTTTAGTAGGATAAACACTAAAGTTAATTTATCAAACTGTAACCAACTTCAGTGCCCTATATTTTCTATAGACAACATTTTAAATGCCCCTACAGCTCATCAATTTAGAGTTAACCACGAATAATGGGCTTAGAATTATTGATATCACTCTAGCATGGCGATGTGTAACATGTGTAGCGCAATCAACATTTTCTTGTGTGTATGTGGTGGGGGGGGGGGGGCTCAAACGTTTTATTTTGGGGAGGGATATTAAGTGCTTGGATGTAACTTTCAATTTTTACGTTTAAAATTTTAAATTATTTGTTCACTAAGCTTTATTTTTCATCACATAAGGGACAAAAAGTTTCCTATGTGATGCATTTTTTTGGTGGCAGGTTCTCTTTAAGGAGACATCAGGAGTCAGTGGTTAAAGCTGAACTCCAGATATAAAAGACAAAATTATTATTATTTTTAAAATCAAGCAATGTAAGCACCTTATATGTACCTGTTATCAGTCTCTGTACAGCAAAACTCAGACTCTGTGAAGGAGAAGCAGTTCAAGGTTTCAATTAGTTGTGCTGCAGTGCTAACATAGAGCATGCGGATAGTAAGAGATAGCAGAGAGATGAGCTTATCCATCTGCTGCTTTTCCTTTTAATTCTCCAATCAAAGGCTGGGGGAGGGACAAGACCTTCCAGTGTTACCGAGCTGCAGAAGAAAAAACCTCAGGTCTCCTGTCGTGTCAGATGGGGCTGTGCTGTGTGGTAGAACTGTGTAAATCTCAGGACTGGGTGGACAGAAATACAAGTCCAGTGGCAGGCAAAACAGCTCGCATATATGTATTTGAGCAGATATATTAGTATTTCTGTCCATCCTGTCCCAGGACTGCACAGCTCCCCAATTTAGCACAGCCAGGAGAATGACACCACTTACAGTTAGGGCCCCACCTCCACCCACCAACCTATAACCGGACAGCGAAAGAGCAGCAGCAGACCATCCCATGTTCACTCTGATCTCTCCTCCCATCATCAGGTTCCTTCAATGGAGCACACCTGATTGGTTCTCAGTGTCTCCACCTGCTTCTCACATTCTGCTGTACAGGTGATTTCAAGGTGCTGATACCAAGTCAGGTACTTATACTAGAAAATTAAAAAAAAAGACATTTAATCATTTATCATTATAGAGAAGCATGGCTTTGCCTCTTTTATATCAGTTCAGCTCTAACCGACAAGGCACAGGTAGCATAAAAGAAAGAGGAAATAAATCTGAATAATGCGGCTCGGATAATACAGTTATATGAATATAGAATGTAGATAGAATATAACTATAGAATATGAATATGTCGCCTTTCATGAGATTCTGTATGTCATTCGTCATTCTAGGTCAGCCGTTCAAACTTGATCCCAAATTTGCTCACAAGAAGCTAAAGATATCGAATGACGGAATGCAGATGGAGAAAGAAGAGAGCTCCCTGAAGAAGAGCCACACGCCTGAGCGGTTCAGCGGGACGGGCTGCTACGGGGCAACAGGGAATGTCTTCATTGACAGCGGGTGTCATTACTGGGAAGTAGCTGTTGGAAATTCTACCTGGTAAGTGGCCTGAGCAGTACCATGGGACCTTGAAGTGTTCTTATATATACAGCTGTCGTGATCAGAGAGGCACACCAGTATGACATGGACAAAGGCAACGTGATGGCTGCATAGGACTTATTCCATAAGGAGTATTTAATGTAACATTTCTCAACCGGTTTACTGTGGAGGAACCCTTAACATAGTTTTCAGGTCTCCGAGAACCCTCAATAAAATGATTAGGTCTGCAACTCAAAGCATGACCAGTAGGACTGTAGAGAGTTAAAGAATTTACATAACCCCCCCGCCACTTACACAGGTGGTCAGTTAAAAAGCACCCCCTTACACTGAAGGTCAATAGAGAAGTAACCCCTTACTCTGGTGGCCAGCAAAGTGTCCCCTTTAGGGACCAGTAGTGAAAAGCCCCCTTACATTGGTGACTAGTGGAGAAAAGCTCCCTTGCATTGGAGGTCAGTAGAGGAGTGACCCTTTATGCTGGTGGTCATTGGAGAAGTGCTCCCTTACACTGGTAAAGAACCCCCTTACATTGGTGGTCAGTGAAGTGCCCCATTACATTGGTGACCAGTAGAGATGAGCTCCCTTGCACTCTCCTCTTACACTGAAGGTCAATGGAGAAGTGTCCTCTTACATTGGTGGTAAGAGGAGAAGGGCCCCATATATTAGTAGTCAGTGAATAAGGACTTCTTACAATTATGGTTAGTGAGAGAAATGCCCCATGACATTGGGGTTTAGCGGAGATGGGCCCCCTTACATTGGTGGCCAGTGGAGAAATATTCTCCACCAATATAAGGGTGTCTTTATCCAATGATCACCCATGTAAGAGGATCTTTCTCCACTGATGACCAATGTAAAGAGCCACTTCTGCAATGGGTGCCAGTGTAAGGGTGCCCTTTTCCTCTGATCACCTATGTGCAGTAAGTCAGTGAAGTGGCTTCTAACATTGGTGGTCAGTGGAGAAGGGGCCCCTTACGTTGGTGACCAGTAAAAAAAAAATAATCCCCTTACATTGATGGTCATTGGAGAAGTACCCCCTTATATTGGTAGTCAGTGGAGAAGCTCCCCTTACACTGAAAGTCAATGAAGTAGTGTCCTCTTAAATTGATGGTCAAAGGAGAAGGGCACCATATATTAGTAGTCGGTGAAGAAGTGGCCTCTTACATTGGTGGTCAGTGGAGAAGGGACCCCTTACATTGGTGACCAGCGGAGAAGAACCCTCTTACATTAATGTCATTGGAGAAGTACCTCCTTAATTGGTGGTCAGTGGAGAAGCTCCCCTTACACTGAAAATCAGTGGAGTAGTGTCCTCTTAGATTGATGGTCAATAGAGAAGGGTCCTCTTACATTGGTGGTAAGTGGAGAAGGGCCCCATATATTAGTAGTCAGTGAAGAAGTGCTCCTTACAATGATGGTTAGTGAGAGAAATTTCCCATTGCATTGAGGTTTAGTGGAGATGGGCCCCCTTACAATGGTGACCAGTGGGGATGGGCCCCCTTACGTTGGTGGCCTGTGGAGAAAGATACTCTACCCAATGTTAGGGTGTCTTTCTCCAATGATCACCCATATAAGAGGACCTTTCTCCACTGATGAGCAATGTAAGTAAGGAGCCACTTCTGCACTGACTGCCAGTGTAAGGGTGTCCTTTTCCACTGATCACCCATGTAAGCCAGTGAAGAAATGGTTTCTAACATTGGTGCACTGATGGGCAATGAAGAAGGGCCAGCTTACATTTGTAGTCAGTGCAGATGGGTCCCCTTACATTGATGATCATTGGAAAAGTGGTTGTAAGTGGAGAAGGGACCCCTTACATTGGTGGTTAGTGGAGCAGGGCCAGCTTACATTAGGTAGGCAACCTCTGGAGGAACCAGGGAATGTAAAATATAAGCGGATTAAACTTCAGATTTAAATATTATGTCTGATTACAAGATAATGGGAGAGATTTGGATGTTTATCAGAATGCAGATTCTCACTACTAATTGTACTATGAAAAATATACCGTATGTTTCACATAAACAGGGCAAGGGGATATTCCAGGGCAATACATTTTCTGGTCCAGATGTCTTCTTTTTTTTTTCCCTTAAACATAAGCATTACCATACCGAGAGGGTGCTGATCTCGGCTATTTTTAGTTTCAGCGATGAGCATATGTTTGAGAAAATATGACTGCACTGACAGATGTTGCCGTTTCTTTTTTTTTTTTTTTTTAAATGGAGAATCCCAATCTGTGCATGAGAAATAAAATTGTGAAAATATGACAGTTTAAAGTAAGTTTAAACCCTAAATGGCGTTTATTTTGCCATGTGCACTGTGTATCGTAAACAGTTGCTGCTTGGTTTTTTAATGCAATATTCATTTTCACCTTTTGTCCTTGTTTTTCACATATCGGTGCCAATCTCCTGCAGGCATTTTGCAGCCACTCTGTCTACATGCACTGCAGAGGACCCACATCTCCCCCTTCGGGGCTCCACTCCCCCCACGTGTATTTGCATTTAGGTTTTTATATATATATATATATATATATATATATATATATATATATATATTTATATATTTACCTTTTCCAGATGCCTTACATTTGTAGTCGGTGGAGAAGTGGGCAGTAGAGCTGGATCCTCTTACGTGGGTGGTCAGTGAATAAGTGTCCCTTTACATTGGTGGTGAATGTAGAAGGGTCCCCTTACATTTGTGATCAATGTAGAAGTGTCCCTTTACATTGGTGATCAGTGGATAAATGTCCCTTTACATTGGTGGTGAATGTAGAAGTGTCCCCTTATATTGGTGGTCAGTGGAGACATATCCTCTTACATTAATGATCAGTGCAGAAGTGGCCCGTCACATCGGTGGGTAGTGTAGAAGCGCCCCGTTACATTAGTGACCACTGTATAAGCGGCTCCTTACATTGGTGACCAGTGTAGAAGTGTCCCCTTACATTGGTGGTTAGTAGAGAATAAATACATAATAATCAATAAAATGATTAGGTCTACAACTCAAAACATGATCACTAGGGTTGTAAAGAGTTAAAATGGGGTGTACATAACCCACACCCCTTACATTGGTGTTTAGTGGACACTGACGGTCAATGGAAAAGTGCCCTTTTGCACTGGTGGCCATTGAAGAAGTGTATCCCCTCAGATTGGTGATCAGTGGAGAAGCACGCCCCTATACTGGTGGCCAGTGGAGATATGTCCCCTTATATTGGTGGTCAGTGAAGATGTGGCCCCTTATATTGGTGGTCAGTAGAGAAGTGTCCCCTTACATTGATAATCAGTGGAGACCAGTCCCCTTGCATTGGTAGAAAATGTAAAAGTGTCCTCTTACTTTGGTGAACAGTGCAGAAGGGCACTTTTATATTGGTGATCAGTGGAGAAGTACCCTTACATTGATAATCAGTCGAGATGAGTCCCCTTATATTGGTGGTCAGTACAGAAGTGACTTGTTACATTGGTGGTCAGTGGAAAGGGATCATCTTACATTGGTCATCAGTGGAGACAGGTCGCTGGTTATCAATGGAAAAAGGACCCCTTACATTAATGGTCAGTGTAGGCAGGAGATCCATTGGCCACCGTTCTCACCTAAAAGAACACCTAGAAACTTCTGGAGGAACCTTTCGAAGCATGCTTTAGAAGATTTGATTTACACAGCAGCAGTGAAGGTCACTGGAGACATGGCCCCTAATATTGGAGGTCAGCAGAGATATGGCCTCTTTTATTGGTGGTCAGTGGCAGCTTACATCGGTGGTCAGTGGAAAGTACCCACCTACATTGGTAGTCAGTGGAAATGGATCCTCTTACATTGGTCATCAGTAGAGACAGGTCCCTTTAATATATTGGTGGCCAGTGGAGAAATAGCCCCTCACATTGGATGTCAGTGGAGAAGGGACCCCTTACATTAATGATCAATGTAGGCAGGAGATCAATTGACCACTGTTCTCACCTAAAAGAACCCTTCCGAGCATGCTTTAGAAGCTTTGATTTACACAGCAGCAGCTGTTTCAATTCAGGACAATTCCCAGCTGGAATTCACTGGGAATAGCAGCAGAGGAAAGAAAAAAAAGGGCATAGGGAGTATACCCTATGTTCTCTGAGGAAAATTTTAGGGCATACACTGTACGTCTGAAGTCCTCAACTGGTAAAATTAGATGAAAACCTGATTACTAAAATCTTCTACACGCTTTAATACATTCAAGGTTTTTTCAAGAAGTGGAACTTCACAGCTCCCAGGGGTTTATTTGGATCATAAACCTCTTTTAACCAGTTAGCTGGGATATCCTGCATTTTAATACCCACCCGCCCTGCAAATCCAGAGTTGTCCCATTGTGATCTGTTGTGCAACCGCCGCACAACAGATCTTGTGCCGCCATCTTGCTTCTGAGGTCATTGGGGGCCCGGCTCTCTCGTCTGCGAATGGAGGAGCATCCGAACCTAGAGTGTGAGCCAGTGCCACCTGGGATATCTCCCTAGGTATGAATGGAGGGAGGGGGTGGGATGGACTAAGACTATAGAAAAAAAAAGAGGTTTAAAAAATAATTCACCGTTTGTAAGATAAGGTGGGTGGAGGATTTCTATATTGTAATTAAATATTTTGGGGTTAAGGTCATGTGACTGACAGGGTCCATTGTCCTCCTAGGATCTACTGCTAGCAATGGAAATCCTTGGTGATGTAGAGAGAGAGAGGCACGGGCATGGTGACTTGCATGAATAGAATACACGAAATGCAAGGTGTTGTGGTCATGCACTTACTACTATGTCCTCAGTCTTCTGAGTTGGTGCACGTTGGATGTCATTAAATCTGGAAGACTGAGAACCTCTTGTGGCAAAAAGAGAGGTACTGCAAGGGACAACACCATAGAGCAGGTGCTTTGGTGATGGACTTACAGTATGAATACAATGCAAGGTACCATGGTCATGCATTTACAGTATGTTCTTCAGTCTTCCAAATTTAATGACATCCAATGTCATCAACCCAGAAGACTGAGGACATACTGTAAGTGCATGACCATGGCACCTTGCATTGTATTCATACTGTAAATTAATCACCACAGCACCTGCTCTATGGAGTTGTCCCTTGCAGTACCTATCGTTTGCCACAAGAGGTTCTCAGTCTTCCAGATTTAATGACACCCAATGTCATTCAACCCAGAAGACTGAGAACTCTTGTGGCAAAAGAGAGGTACTGCAGGGGACAACGCCAAAGAGTAGGTGCTGCGGTTATGTACTTACACTATGAATATAATACAAGAAATGTAAGGTGCCTTGGTCATGCACTTACAGTCAGGGCCGCTGATAGGAGGGGGGACCACCAGTCCTCTTGTAGTGGGCCCACACAGGGAGGGGGATTAGTGATGGACGGCAATTGCAGAACTCTTTGCCTCTCCCCCTCTCCCTGCTGCCAGCTTTTATCTGCTGAGAAAGAGACAGTCATCCCTCACTCATCCACCTCCCTGTGCGGACCCCCCCCCCCCCCCCCCCCCCCCCAGCCTGGCTCTAATGTCTTGAGTTTGTTATCTCTGTAAGGGCTTCTGTTCACAGAGCAGATGAAAACCTTTTTTTTTTTTTTTTTTTTTTTTAAAAACTTTATTTTTCAACAATCATGAGTCACATGCCACTTGAAACATTTCTTCTCAGACATCATATCGACATATACATATTCGTTTTATCATAATATAGCTTTTCCACTCGTTTCATTACCAATTAATTCTAAATCTCTTCTGTCCCAAGGGCATATAATTCCCCCTTTTCCATTTCCCCTAACCCCATTACCCCCCCCCCCCCCACCCCACAAAAAAAAAAAAAAAAAAAAAAAAAAAAAAAAAAAAAAATATATAATTTACCCCACCCCCCCCAGGGGGAGGGAGGGGGGAACCCCTCTCCTCAGGTCCCTTCGATCTTATCTGTCCCCCTTCTCCTGTTCTCTAATTCTATATTCTACAAGGGGAGACCAAGTCCTCCGATATTTCTCATCTTGTTCTTTCAGCATCATCGTCAATTTTTCCATTTGTTGAATTTCTGTAATTCTAGCCCACCACTGAAATTTAGTCGGGGGGACTGTACTCTTCCAGAGAGCCGGGATACACGCCCTTGCGGCGGTGAGAAGGTGTTTGAGCAGAGATCTCCTATATTTTTCTACCGACAGAGGGACATCATTTAATAAAAATGCAGCCGGGTTGCTCCCAAGGGACACACCTGTAATATCCTTAATCGTTTCCTCAACTGTTTCCCAGAAGCCTTTAATATCCTCACATTCCCAGAATATATGTATCATCGTTCCCTCCCCCCTCATACAGCGCCAACATCTATCTGATACTTGAGGGTAAATTTTTTGAAGGGCTGCTGGTGTTCTATACCATCTGGTAAGAATTTTGTATCCTCCCTCTTGGTATCTACTGGCAATTGATGTTTTATGTACTGATTTTAATATTTTCGTCTTCTGCTTTTGAGTAAACGTTACTCCTAGCTCTCTCTCCCAGGCTAGCATGAAATTGAGCTCCTGTGTCACTTCCGGGCATGTTAATGTTTCATAAAAATGTGATAAGGAATGCCTGATACTTTCGCCATTTAGGCAGGTCCGTTCAAACCTAGTCAGCTCCCTTATTACTGAAAATTTTTTATTTTTTGAGCGAATATACGCTCCTAGCTGCATAGCCCTGAAATAGTCCAGGTCTTCTGTTACCTCACCCTCTATCTCGCCTCTTGTCATCAGGCGGCGGTCCCTAGAGAAGTCTATCAGCCTGCTTTTCCCTTTATGTTTTATTGCTTCATACCTCCGGTCGGTTAGACCTGGTAGGAAGTCCGGGGCACCCAGTACCGGGGTCATTGGGCTCGGAGTTGGTGAAAGATTTGTTTTTTTGAAAATCATGTGGATAGAGCGGATAGTTGCCCCTGTTAACGGGTGTTTTTTCACTATGGTAGGTAATTCTGATTTTTTAATCCATGCTAATCCTTCCAATGGAATTTTAGACGTCGCCTGCTCTAGCTGTATATGCGGTTTCCTTACCGAGGCGCACCATTCCACCACTCTCGCTAGTTGTAGGGCTTCCCAGTAATGTACTGGGTCTGGGAAACCAATACCTCCTTTCCCTTTTGGGAGTATTAGAATATTTCTCCTTATCCTTGCTGGTTTACCTGCCCATATAAACCTTAGAAATCCTGATCTGAGGTCCTTAAGAAAGTTTGATGGAATCTTTATTGGTAACGTTTGAAACAAATAGAGAATTCTGGGCATCACGTTCATCTTTATAATATTTGTCCTTCCAAACCAGGTAAAGATGTCTCTGTCCCATCTCCTAAAGTCTTGTTTAATTTGTCTTAACAATGGGGCATAGTTTAATTCAAACATTCTGCTAAGCTTCTTTGGAATTTTAGTCCCCAGATAGTTTATATGGGAATCTGTCCACCTAAAATTAAATTGTGCTTTTATCCGATGTATTTCAGTTGTATCCATCTCCAATCCCATCGCTTCGGACTTAGTATAGTTTACCTTATAATTTGCTAACTCCCCATACTCATTGACCTCGCTTAGAAGGGAAGGGAGGGATATGATTGGAGAGGTTATGAAGAAGATCAAATCATCAGCATATGCTGCTAGTTTGTGTTCCTCTCCCTCCGTCTTAATACCCCTAATATTGCAATTCGCTCGTATTTTCCTTAGGAACGGTTCCAATGTAAGTATGAAAATAATTGGTGAAAGGGGACACCCCTGTCGCGTTCCATTCTGGATCTCAAAGGGATCCGATAGCCTATCATTGACCTTGACCCTTGCACTTGGGACTGAGTAAAGGTTTGAGAACCAGCTCAACATTCCCTCCCCCAGTCCAATATGTTGTAGGGTTGTTTTAAGAAAGATCCAATCAACCCTATCGAAAGCTTTTTCTGCATCTGCCGAGAACAATACAAGGGGTTCCTGTCTGCTCTGTACTGTATATATTGCATTTATTACTCTTTGTGTGTTTTCCCTACCTTCCCTTCCTGCCGTGAATCCCACCTGGTCTGGATGAATCAGTGCCGGGATGTGTTCTTCTAGTCTTAGCGCCAGGATCTTGGAAAAAATTTTCAAGTCCACGTTGAGTAGCGCAATTGGCCGATAGCTAGAGCATTGGGATGGATCCTTTCCTTCCTTAGGGATTACTGCTATATGTGCCATCAAAGTTTCTTTAGGTATCCTCCGCCCTTCCCGTAGGGAGTTGAAGGCCGCTATAAACCTTGGAGCCAGTTTCTCAGCAAAAAATCTATAATACGTCAGAGTATACCCGTCTGGGCCCGGGGCTTTCCCTACTTTTAGCAGGTTTATTGCTTTTTTAAATTCTTCTATTGAGATTGGTGCGTCTAGATCTCTTGCTACCTCCTCCTTTAACCTTGGCATTTCTGAGTTGTTTAGATATTCTTTTGCCCTTTCTTGTTTATTTCTGCACCTGTGTGGGGGCTGATGGCCCTCCAACTGGTACAACCCCTCATAATACTCCTTAAAAATCTGTGCCATCTCCTGTGATGATTTCGCCGTACCCCCCTGCTGTGTTTTAATACCCGTCAAATGGGATGGTTTTGTAGCATCCTTAAGGGCCTTTGCCAGCATCCTACTTGGTTTGTTCCCAAATTCATATAGTGTCCGCCTTCCCCATTTCAGTTTTGCTTTAGCCTGTTCGATGAGGAGCAAGTTCAGGTCACCTCTGAGGCCCCCTAGTTTCTCCTCTAACGCCTGTGTATGAGATTCTTTATGTTTCAGCTCTACTGCCCTAATTTTTTCGAGCAGATCCTCAACCCGTGCGTTAAGCTCCTTCTTCCTATGCGCCCCGAGCGATATCAGAACACCCCTCATCACGCACTTGTGTGTCTCCCATACACAAAATGGGGTGACTTCACTCGACTCATTTATCAGGAAAAAGGAGTCCAACTCCTGGTTAAGTTTTTGCTCATACTCCTTGTCTTTTAATAGCGTTTCATTAATCTTCCAGTGCCACTCCCGGCGTTCGTCCTCCCCCAGAACCAGCATACAATCTGTCGGGGCGTGGTCTGAAAGGGTAAATGAACCTATTTCCGCACTCACCAGTGATGATATGACTGTCTGCGATATCATAACATAGTCAATGCGCGTGTATGTTTTATGCTTTGCCGAGTAAAACGTATAGTCCCTGTCCTGGACATGGATTGACCTCCATGTGTCTATTACTTGCAGATTACTCAATAATTTCTTAATCCTTCGTATTTTTGTCGAAGAGAGATGTGAGGCTCCCCTTGACGTGTCCAGGAGCGGGTCTAATACTAAATTTAGGTCGCCTCCTATCACTAAGATACCCTCCTTATATTGGTGTACCATTTGTAAACAAGTCTCCAGGTAGCTCACCTGTTCTTCGTTTGGGAGGTATAGGTTCACCAATGTGATCCTCTGTGGTCCCATTTGTCCCTTTACAATTAAAAGGCGACCCTCCTCATCTGTAACTACCTTCAATTCTTTCCATGGGATTTGTTTTGAGATTATAATTGATACTCCATTGGTTTTAGAACTCGGAGATGTACTATGATAGACTGTAGAGAATTTATGATTTCCAAGTTTTGGTATTCTGTCCCTTCTAAAGTGTGTCTCTTGGAGGAAGCCAACCTGCGTCCCCAGCCTTCCCATCTCCGCAAGCAGCCTAATCCGCTTCTCCGGGATATTCAATCCCTTGACATTGTATGAGGTGAATTTTATTCTAGTCATGTTTCCTTCCTTTCTTAACCTTTCTTTTTGCGGTCTATTGGAATTTACGAGGAGAGGAGTCCCCCATCAAAACCCCAGGAGGAGAGATATATAAAAAAAAAAAAAAAAAAAAAACAAAAAAGGAAGACCCCCCTTGTATCAATTGGAGGTCACCCTCCGAACGGCGCGAAACCTCGGTGCCGTTTAACGGAGGGAAAAAAAAAAAAAAAAAAAAAACCCCTTTTGGAGACGCCTCCGACTTTCCCTCCACTCGGAGGGGAGACGTCTATTGTGGGCAAATGCCCCTGAGCACAAAAAGTTTGAGTATCTGTATGTCAAAAAACCCGCAGCGGCACGCCCATTGGTAATATCTGCGAGTGAGACAGCCAAGGAGAAAAACCCTGTAGTATTGTCAATCAATTATCCTACTATATTTCCATTTCCATACTTGTGTTCCGCTTATTAACATATAGCACCATTCAATCCCTCCCTCTCCCTCCTCCCCCCCCCAACCATCTCTTTCCCTGCTCCTTACTCCCACATGTCCCATATCTCACCCCCCTCCATCCCTGTTCTCCCCCCCCCCCCCTAGCACCCCCCCCTCTGCCATCCCCGGTAGAACCGAGGTACTTAAAGGGCAAAGGGGAGGGGGCCCAGGGGAGGGGAGGGAAGGGAAAGGAGGAAAAGGAAAAAAAAAAAAAAAAAAAAAAAAAAAAAAAAAAAAAAAAAAAGGGGGATCTTGTGTCCAACACCTTCTCAACTCCCAACTTCCTCTATTTCTTAGGGGACCCTAAGGATCCCTATCCATTAGTGTGAAAATTTGTATACAACCAAAAAACATATTATTTAGTGTCATATGTCCCTTCCCCTCCCCCCTCCCCCCTTTTATACCCTCCCCCTTACTCCCATATGTACAACCAGTGTAACATGTGTAACCACCAGAACCTCCGTGTTAAGTGTCCATAATACAACCTATCCCTATTGCTCTAAAAAAAAAAAAAAAAAAAAAAAAAAAAAAAAAAAAACACCTTCCAACAAGACACTTCTTGTACCTCCTGTGCTTCTAAATTCTCATAACATATTCTCACCAAAACACAGCAATAAATCCACCCAAATCCACCCACTTACTATACCCACACCTGTGATATACACGCACACAAAAAAAAAAAAAAAAAAAAAAAAAAGAGCAGTAATGGGCAATGGGCCTTCCATTGATATTGCCTCTAATGTATCATACTCAAAAACACCTTCCATTTTACGTAAAGGGACCTAAAGAGACCCACAGGGAAAAAATAAAAAGAGAGCAAGAGGGAGAGAGGAGAAAAAACTTTCTCTCTTCCCTTCCCCCCTCTGCCCCCTTTAGGGGGATATACCACAAAGAGCACCTTCAGGGGGGGGGGAAAGTGTCCCCCGAACCTTCCATCAAGTCCGGAACAACACACAGTTGGAGGGAATTCATTGAAAAATAAAGTAACACATAGAGAACCAAAAAAAAAAAAAAAATCATGTCCATCATGCAATTCTAGCCCCATTTCCTTCTCCTGTATCCCTGCTTCCTCCTAATTATTTCTGATGGGTATACTTTCTAACAGTGTCCATAGTCATATCGATCCAATCAGGGATCTCCAATATTTCTGAGCCTAGAAACTTGAATAGGTCCGGTAATTGCTCTGGTGCCATCAGGGCAAAAGTGTGATCATCTTTTTTTATGATTAACGAGAATGGGTGTCCCCATCTGTAGGTTGCACCTTTTGCCCGTATTTGATCCAGCAATGGCCTCAGTAACCTTCTCCTTTTTTTCGTCTGCCGGCTAAGGTCTGGGAACACCTGGACCCCCTGACCTGCGACTTCCAGCACCCCTTTCTGCCATGCAGCTCTCATTATGTCCTCCTTTATCCTAAAAAAGTGCACACGACAAAGCACATCCCTAGGGGGGCCTGTTTCTAACATAGGCCCAGCTGGGCTCCTATGAACACGGTCCAGCTCAATGTGACTGTCGGCTGACTTTCCTAAATATTTATTAAGGACCTCGGTTACTGTTTTCCTCAGATCGGGTGGTTTTATTGTTTCTGGGATCCCTTTAATGCGTACATTGTTTCTCCTGCTTCTGTTCTCAAATTCCTCTGCTTGTAACTGCAGCAGTAGCAGTTGCTGATGTTGTGTTTTAAACTTCCTTTCCAGTAGCTCTATACGGGCATCTGCCGAGGACTGTAAGGACTCACAAGTACCCATTCTTCTGTCCATCACTTCTAATTTGGCAGTTACTTCACCTAGTTCTTCCCTGACCGCAATTTTTATGTCACTCAATAGGGTTTGTAATTCCTCTTTAGTTGGTAGCGCCTGTATAAGCTTCCTAATGTCCTGTACCTCCTCCGCAGCCAGTACAATAGTTTCCCCCCTATTGACAAGACGTACCTGAGTCTCTGTGACAGCCACGGTACGGGGCACAATTGGGGGGCTAGTCTCTGCGATTTCTGCCACCTCCGTGCGGATGTTACCAGCTGAAACACTTACAGTGGTCGGGATAGGTGGTTCCTCCATGGCTGCTTGCTGTCTCAGGGCCGCCCGAGCAGCACGCTGTGAGACGGTCCCGGCCTCCACTGTCATAGCTGGCTCCGTCCTACCAATGAAGTATTTGGAAACCGAGGGGTATCCGGATGCCTCCGCCCGACCTGTGCCCTTCCCTTGTCTACTTCCAGGCATAAACTCCCAGCGTGGACTCTGGGCATAGACTCGTCCTTGCAACTGCTCGTGGTCCCTCCTGGCGTATCTCACTCAGCCCGCCAGACCCGTTCTCCTGCTCGAGCGCGCCACCGCGATGCTCCGCCTCTCACTCCGTCATGCCCAGACCGCACCTCCCAATAAACATGATTCCGGAGCTCGGAGACCGATAAATCCTCATCTCCCCTCCGTACACATCCAAACAAACCTTTTTCACTGGAAACTTGACAGCTGGAATTGAAATGTCAGTGAAAAACATCCGTTTTACATACTGAGTTTATGCGAGTTTAGCAGCAGTTTTTAAAGATAATCTCAGGAGTCCCTCCCAAATTATTCCCCCAATGCATGAAAAACAAGTAAATTATTAACTATTTCAGCCATTCTGTGAGAGGAGAGAGAGCAGTGTGCTTGTAGATAGCGGTCTTATTTTTGTGGCTTCACTATGGATCCCATCATTGGCGTGTGTGAGGAAATGCTCCTGATGTTGCCGAATCTCTAAAGACATAGGAAATTTTGTGAGAGGACCAAAGTTCTGGATTGAATGATGTTGGGTGTCATTAAATCTGGAAGACTGAGGACCTCTTGTGGCAAGAGAGAGATACTGCAAGGGAACAACGCTATAGAGCAGGCACTGCGGTGATGCACTTGCAGTATAAAAACTGTAAGTGTATGACCATGCTATGTTGCATTGTATTTATACTGCAAGTGCATCACTGCAGCGCCTGCTCTATAGCGTTGTTCCCTTGCAGTATCTCTCTCTTTCCACAAGAGGTCCTCAGTCTTCCAGCTCTAATGACACCCACCGTCATTCAACCCAGAACTGAGGACATACTGTAAGTGCATGACTATGGCACCTTGCATTCCTTGTATTGCATTCATACTTTATGTGCATCACCACAGCACCTGCTCTATGGTGGTCTCCCCTGCAGTACCTCTCTTCTGCCACAAGAGATCCTCAATCCTCCAAATTTAAGGACATCCAACATCCACCAACCAAGAAGACTGAGGACATATTGGAAGTGCATGATCACGGCACCTTGCATTCATACTGTAAGTGCATCACCGCAGCACCTGCTCTATTACGTTGTTCCCTGGAGTACCTCTCTTTTGCCACAAGAGCTCCTCAGTCACCATTCAACCCAGAAGACTGAGGATATACTGTAAGTGCATGACCACGCTACGTTGCATTGTATGTCCTCAGTCTTCTGGGTTGAATGATGTCGGGTGTCATTCAATTTGGAAGACCGAGGACCTCTTGTGGCAAAAGAGAGGTACTCCAGGCTACAATGTCATAGAGCAGGTGCTGCGTTGATTCACTTACAGTATGAATGCAAGGTGCCGTGATCATGCACTTCCAATATATCCTCAGTCTTCTGGGTTGGTGGATGTTGGGTGTCGTTAAATTTGGAAGATTGAGGATCTCTTGTGGCAGAAGAGAGGTACTGCAGGGGAACATCACCATAGATCAGGTGCTGTGGTGATGCACATAAAGTATAATACAATACAAGGAATGCAAAGTGCCATGGTCATGCACTTACAGTATGTCCACGTCTTCTGGCTGTCATTAAATTTGGAATACTGTGGCAGAAGAGAGGTAATGCAAGGGAAAACGCCATAGAGCAGTTGCTACAGTGATGCTCTTACAGTATGAATGCAAGGTGCCGTGATCGTGCACTTCCAATATGTCCTCAGTCTTTTGGTTTGGTGGATGTTGGGTGTCATTAAATTTGGAAGATTGAGGATCTCTTGTGGCAGAAGAGACGTACTGCAGGGGACACCACCATAGAGCAGGTGCTGTGGTGATGCACGTAAAGTATGAATACAATACAAGGAATGCAAGGTGCCATGGTCATGCACTTACAGTATGTCCTCAGTCTTCTGGGCTGAATGACATTGGGCGTCATTAAATTTGGAAGACTAAGGACCTCTTGTGGCAAAATTGAGGGACAACACCATAGAGCAGGTGATGCACTTATATGAAAACAAAATAAGGAATGCAAGGTGCTGTGGTCCTGCACTTACAGTATGTCTTCAGGTCTTCTGGGTTGAATCAAATTGGGTGTCACTGTAAGACTGAGGACATCTTGTGGCAGAAATGAGGTACTGCGAAGAACGCCGCCATAGAGGAGGTGCTTTTGTATTTTCAAAGCCTCCCAGATATTAAAAAAAAAAAAATGATCTGGGAGTTGGGCTTCAATGCACATGGGCATACATACATTAAAAAATCATTTTTTTTTTTCATATACATTTTAAATCTAAAGTACCTAGCCTTACATGATGCCTCCTATGCCTGTTTTTTTTTTTTACCTGAATAACAAAAAGCTTTTTGCTGTCTTGCCCGTAATCCGGAGCACACAGGGAATGTCTAAATCGGTTAGAACAACTTTTAATGGCCCTGTGTAATTCCAGCACCTTCCCCCCCACCCCCCCCCTCCCACCCCGTGGACCCCCGGGCCCCCGGCCCCCCACTCTACGTGGTCAGTCGGTTCCTGACAACACGGATTACAATGATGCTGTCGACTCGGCTTAAAAAAATCTCGCGCACAGTCTGTTTAACATGCAGCGCGCCATCCTCAAACATTCATTTTTAATCAGGTACATAGCACTTCAGGCTCTCAAAGCGTGAAAAAGCCCCACTCCTCGCTGCAGAGGTGTTCATAATGTTTAAATTCCAGTACAGAAGAAATCTGTTTTGCTGAGTTCATAAAAAAAAAAAAAAAAAAATTACAAGGAAAAAAAAAATGCCTGCTGGAGGTGGACGTATTACCCAGAATCCTTTGCAAAAGGCAGCGCCCGGGTTAATGCATTTTTAACACTGTTTTGCATTAGTATAGATGAGGAGCAGAGAGGCGCCGGTAGTAAAGGGGTTTTACCGCTTTCTGGATTATGTAAATGGCAGTTTAGAGAAACCCTCTTAGCGGTAACCATTAACCAGTTTGCTCGGGGCAAAGAGCGAGATCAAAGGCAAACCCGCCTGGTAATGTATGCCAAAAATAGACCCCCCTATGTGTTACTAGGTCACCCACGATTCTATGGAAGAAGGTTCGCTCATTAGTGTATACATTCATAGGTGACGTTTGTTTTCCAACCTTTCAGTGAATACAGAAATCAAATCCTTAACCACTTGCCTACCGGGCACTTTCACCCCCCTTCCTGCCCAGGCCAATTTTCAAGCTACACTGTACCCAAATGACATTTTAATCATTTTTTTTTCACACAAATAGAGCTTTCTTTTGGTGGTATTTAATCACCACTTGGGGGGGGGGGGGGGGTTATTTTTTGCTAAATGAAAAAAAGACCGAAATGTTAGAACAAAAAAAAAAAATTTTCATAGTTTGTTTTAACACTTTGCAAACGGGTAATTTTTCTCCTTCACTGATGTGCGCTGATGAGGCTGCACTGATGGATACTAATGAAGGGGCACTGATGAGGCACTAATGAGCAGGCACTGATGAAGCACCATTGATGGGCACTGATAGATGGCACTGATGGGCCCTAATGAGGCGGCACTGATAGGTGGCACTGATGAGGAGGCACTAATGAAGTAGCATTGATGGGCGCTGATAGGCAGCACTAATGAAGCAGCATTAATGGGCACTAATGAGGCAGCACTGATGAGGCAGCATTGATGGGCACTAATGAGGCGGCATTGATGAGGAGGCAGTAATGAAGCAGCATTGATGGGCACTGATAGGTGGCACTAATGAGGCATTAATGAAGCAGCATTGATGGGCACTGATAGGCGGCACTAATGAAGCGGCATTAATGGGCACTGATAGGCGGCACTGATGAGGAGGCACTAATAAAGTAGCATTGATGGGCACTGATAGGTGGCACTAATGAGGTATTAATGAAGCAGCATTGATGGGCACTGATAGGCAGCACTAATGAAGCAGCATTACTGGGCACTAATGAGGCGGCACTGATGAGGCAGCATTGATGGGCACTGATAGGCGGCACTGATGGGCACTAATGAGGTGGCATTGATGAGGAGGCAGTAAGGAAGCAGCATTGATGGGCACTGATAGGTGGCACTAATGAGGCATTAATGAAGCAGCATTGATGGGCATTGATAGGCGGCACTAATGAAGCGGCATTAATGGGCACTGATAGGCGGCACTAATGAGGTGGCACTGATGAGGAGGCACTAATGAAGTAGCATTGATAAGCACTGATAGGTGGCACTAATGAGGCATTAATGAAGCAGCATTGATGGGCACTGATAGGCGGCACTAATGAAGCGGCATTAATGGGCACTGATAGGCGGCACTAATGAGGCGGCTCTGATGAGGAGGCACTGATGGGCGGCACTGATGAAGCAGCACTGTTGGCACTAACGAGGCGGAACTGATAGGTGGCACTGATAGGGAGGCACTAATGATGCAGCATTAATGGGCACTGATTGGCAGCACTGGTGGACACTGTTGGGACTGCACTGATAATCAGTGCCCTAATTATCAGTGCCAATGTCCCTTGTACACAAGCTGGTTCTCGGCTCTCTTCTTCTCTCCGAAAAAAAGGCCGATAACCGGCTTGTGTTTACATCCTATAATCAGCTGCCATTGGCTGACAGCTGTTCACATAGTAAAGGGCTGCTGTGATTGGCCCTTTAACCCAATCTGTGATCAGCTGAGTCCGTAGGACTCGGCGATCACAGAGCACGTGGGCAACATGATCACAGGAGGACGTCCATGTATGCCCTCCCCACAAATTAAGCCCCCGCTTTAGCAGTCTTTCAGCTTTAGCGCGGTAGGAAGTGGTTAACCGGTTCCGGACTGGCACACGCCGATGTACATCGGCAGAATGGCATGGCTGGGCAAATGGGCGTACCCGTATGTCCCTTTAAATTTGCCGCCGTGCCATTGCATGCGCGCCGCTGCCGGCCGGGAGCTCCATGTCTCGGGTCGCGGATCCCGCGGACTCGATCGCCGCCGGGATACCCGCGATCACCTCACGGAGAGGAAGAACGGGGAGATGCTGATGTAAACAAGCATCTCCCCGTTCTGTCTAATGACAGGACACTGATCTCTGCTCCCAGTGACGTGTCACACGTAGCCATGCCCCCCCCACAGTTAGAATCACTCCCCAGGACATACTTAACCCCTACACCACCCCCTAGTGGTTAACCCCTTCACTGCCAGTGTCATTTACACAGGAATCAATGCATTTGTATAGCACTGATTGCTGTATAAATGCCAATGGTCCCAAAAACGTGTCAAAAAATGTCCGATGTGTCGCAGTCACGATAAAAAATCGCTGATCGCCGCCATTACTAGTAAAAAAAAAAAAATTATCAATAAAAATGCCATAAAACTATCCCCTATTTTGTAGACGCTATAACTTTTGCTCATAGCAATCAATAAACGCTTATTGCGATTTTTTTTTTTTTTTTTTTTTTTTTTTTTTTTTACCAAAAATATGTAGAAGAATACGTATCTGCTTAAACTGAGGGGAAAAAAAATGTTTTTTTAAAATATTTTTTGGGGATATTTATTATAGCAAAAAGTAAAAAATAATGCGTTTTTTTCAAAATTGTCGCAATTTTTTTGTTTATGGTGCAAAAAATAAAAACAGCAGAGGTGATCAAATACCACCAAAAAAAAGCTCTATTTGTGGGGAAAAAAGGACGCCAATTTTGTTTGGGTACAGGGTGGCACGACCGCGCAATTGTTAGTTAAAGCGACGCAGTGCCGAATCGCAAAAAGTGCTCTGGTCAGGAAGAGGGTAAATTCTTCCGGGGCTGAAGTGGTTAAAGTGGAACCAGGGAGAAAATTTGCTTTTTTTTTTTTTTAATAAAATGCTTTTAGTCTGTTAGCAGCAATATTTGTCGTCCCAACTTTTTCTTACTGGTTGATCCTGCCAGTAGATACCTTATTTTTCCTCTTTCCTCTTTCTGTAACAGGCCAAGCTGTCTGGCATAAATGACAGTTTTAGGAGTTGGGACAAACCATATGCCGGGGGGTGCTTACAACTGTCAGTTTATTTCTATATGGCCTAACCCTCATGCTGCCAGAACTGTTTTTGTGGGGTTTTTGCACATGTTTAAAATATTATTTTAGCCCAGAAGATTGCAGAAAACCCCCCAAAAAACATTAGATATTTTTTTGAAAGCAGACACCCTAGGGCAGTGATGGCAAACCTCAACACCCCAGATGTTTTGAAACTACATTGCAGAGTGCATGAGCATCATGGGAAACATAGTTCCAAAACATCTGGGGTGCCAAGGTTCGCCTTCATTGCCCTAGAGAATAAAATAGAGGTGGCTCCAATTCCTTTTTCCACATCCTTCATAAACTCTGGAGCCTCTCACCCTGTGTAGGATGGGAAACCTAGGTGACATGTAGACTCTTTCACAATGTCTTTAATATATTATATAATACAGCAGGTAAAATAAGTATTGAACACGTCACCATTTTTCTAGGTAAATCTAATTCTAAAGGTGCTATTGACATGAAATTTTCACCACATGTTGGTAACATCCCATACAATCCATACATAAAAAGACACCAAAACAAGTAAGTTCAGAAATGAAGTTCTGTGTAATATAATGGAATGACACCACGTAAAAAGTATTGAACAGATGAAGAAAGAAAGGTGCAAAAAGGCATGGAAAGACAAGACACCAGCTGAAATCTATCAGTAATTAGAAAGCAATCCCTGCCCCTTGTCAGTGCAAATTGATATCAGCTGGTTCAGTCTCAACTGATGGTCTATAAAAAGGTGTCTCGTTACCGAGGTGTCACACAAGAAACATCTCATGACCTTCACAACCCTATTGCTGCAAAACATACTAACGGCATTGGTTACAGAAGGATTTCTAAACCTCTGACTGTTCCAGTGAGCACTGTTGGGGCCACAATCCAGAAGTGGAAAGAATTCAATTTCACCATAAACCGGCCACGACCAGGTGCTCCTCGCAAGATTTCTGACAGAGGAGTGAAAAGAATTATCAGAAGAGTTGTCCAAGAGCCAAGGACCACTTGTGGAGAGCTTCAGAAAGACCTGGAATTAGCAGGTACAATTGTTTCACTAAGTAATGCATTTAACCACCATGGCCTGTAGGCACGCTCACCACGCAAGATTCCATTGCTGAAGAAAAAGCATGTTGAAGGTCATTTAAAGTTTGCTGCAAAGGCCTGTGAAATACCAGGAGAATATAGTCTGGTCAGATGAGACCAACATTGAACTCTTTGGATGCCATAATACACACCAAGTTTGGAGGTCAAATGGCACATCACCCCAAAAACACCCCCCCCCATACCAACAGTGAGGTTGGGAGGTGGGAACATCATGGTGTGGGACCGTTTTTCAGCATACGGTACTGGCAAACTTCATATCAATGAAGAAAGGATGAATGGAAAATTGTACCAAGACATTCTTGATAAAAATCTGCCGCCATCTACCAGGATGATGAAGATGAAACGAGGGAGGACATTTCAGCAAGACAATGATCCCAAACACCAAGCCAAGGAAACTCTCCATTGGTTTCCAAAAAATGAAGCTCCTGGAATGGCCCAGCCAATCACCTGACTTGAATCCAATAGAAATTCTAGGGAAAGAACTAAAGATCAGAGTCCATAGAAGAGGCCCACGGAACCTTCAAGATTTGTTTGTGTGGAAGAACGGGCCAAAATCACACCTGAGCAACGCATGGGACGAGTTTCTCCATACAGGAGGCGTCTTGAAGCTGTCATTACCAACAAAGGATTTTGTATCAAGTATTAAATACATTTCAGTTATCGTGTTCAATACTTTTTCCCTGTGTCCTTCCATTTTATTACACAGAACTTCATTTGTGAACTTCTTTGTTTTGGTGTCTTTTGTATGTATGGGTTGTTATCGACATGCGGTGAGAATTTAATGTCAGTAGCACCTTCAGAAATATATTTACCTAGAAAAATGGTGAAATGTCCAATACTTATTGTACCCGCTGTATATTTTCTATATTTTTTTTTTCATTGGAGTTCTACATAAAGTCTTCTCATCCACCACCAGCCCCCTTCACAATGCAGCTCTGCAGCCATAAATCACTTCTAATACAATTAGCCATCAATAGATCACTGTTTACATTGCCTGCTACTGAGCTCACCTAGGGATTGCTGTATGTCTGGATCAGTAGCTCTGGAAATAAGGACTCAATTGGTTTTAAAAAAAAAAAAAAAAAAGCCCTGCTTTATGAAGGCTAGCTGCTGTTTCCATAAAGAATGAATGATAGCGCATGTAAAATGCATGTTAAACTGAGAAATTCTCTCGTATTCCCACCCATATTAAAATGCACAAAGGCGCATCAAAAATGTACTGCACAGTGCTGAAAAATGCATGATAAAAATCAATGTGTGTACAGCCCAGTGCCAAGTTTAATATATAGACCGATGTTTTATG